>PVKB01000183.1:979210-1013244 GCA_004027205.1 Ctenodactylus gundi | reverse complement strand
AATTATAGTAATATTGCTTGAGGGTGGATTTGGGGCAATATCTGTGTTTCATGAAAATCATACAAATTTGCCTATGTCTGTAAAAGTCTTTATTATCTTTGTAATAGGTTTCTAAGACTGTATATATACTGTATTGATATATCTACACATACACTTACTCAGTGGGTTAGGGTTACATATTAAATACAGGTCCTAGCATTATCTTTTCAGATACTGTTTTTAATAATAAAAATAATAATAAGACAAATAGATTTTCACGCAATGTAATGAAACATGAAGAAATCATTGTTTCAGGCTCAAATTGTAGTTAACCTTTATACTACTTGTAAATTCTTATGTAATAAAATGGAATCCTGATGATTAACTGAAAAGCTACTAAAATATTTCATCTTTTAAACATACATATGTGTGGTACTTCATATAATTCACTCAAAGTAATATATAGCAGACTGACTGCAGAAACATGGATAAGATTTTAACTATCTTTGTTGAGCCTGACATTAAAGACATTTGAAAAAATGCAAAACAGTGCCACTCTTTGAAGTTAATTTTGGTAAACGTATACTATTTAACAAAAATTAATGCGTATTGTTATTTTTAATGCTTTACAAATATTTTATTTTTTCCTGTTTATATTTCAGTATAATACACATCAGTAGATGAAGCCACAAAAGCAAAAGCTCTGTGAAGTTCTCATTTTTAAGAATATTAAATCAGACATAAAAGTTTATAAATTGCTGCCCTCTATGTCAGCGTGTGTGGTCAAATTGCTCCAATTACTAAGTCATAGTAGACACTGAATATGCACTGCATGTAAATGATAGTATTTCTGGGAAAACTAAATATCATTATAAAATGAATGAAAAGTATGGGGTTTAAATTAGAACTGAGTGAAAACTAGCTTGAACATTTACAAGGCTTTGAGGTTTTGGACAAATTATTCTTTTGATGAGTCTTAGTTTTTTTCACTTACAAAATAAGATTTATAATATCTATTTAGATGAGTTATAGTTAAATTTTATTAAATACAAGGTATTCCAAAAGTTTGTTAAATTTTCCTATGTTTGGAGAATTTGGGGACACTCCATACTTTGACTTCAGTGTCTACACAATTTTCTGATAGCATTTGTTTTACTTCAAATATTATGACAAATTAATCCTGAGCAAACAAATTTTTATATTATGTTTTATTCTATATTCCTAATATTTGTACACGTATAGAGACCTTTGAGATACTCGATATATCTTTTCAGTTCTCTTTTAAATGAGAGAATGAGTACATACTTTCTTGGTAGCAAAGCAAAATAGTGAAGCTATGCCGAAAAACAACTTATTATTTCCTCAAAATATAAATTCAACACTGAGGAATCATTTGATCCAGTAATTCTACCCTGAGGTATTTGTCTCCAAGACAGATGAAATGTGTGTGTGTACGTGTATGTGTGTGTGTGTGTGTGTTAGTGTGCATGCACAAAATCTTGTACACAAATGTTTACAGCAACACTATAAGCAATGGTCAAAAAGGGAAACAACCTATGTATATCGACTGTGTATATTTTATTTGACAATAAAATAAAAAGCAACATATCAAACATTTCTAGTCCAAAGCTCCAAAATCTGAAATTCTTCAAAATTAAAATCTTTTGGATTTTTGATGAGCTCACAAGTGAAAAAATTCCACACCTGGCATCCTATAAAAAGTCATATTTAAAACATAGGCACATTAAAAACATTGTATAAAATGACATTTAGGCAATGTCTGTTTCTATTAAAACATGTATGAAACAGAATTTTTTTTTTTTTTTTTTTTTGCTGTTTAGACTTAGGCCTCCTTCCCTACATATTTCATCATGTATATACAAATGTTCCAAAATCCAAAATCTAAGTTACTTCTGATTACAGGCATTTTGGGTAAGGGATACTCAGTCTGTACTAATACATGCTGAAACATGAGTCAGTCTTGAAAAATTGTATAAAAATGAAAGAATCCACTCAAAAAAGGCTATACACAGTATAATTCTATTTGCAAAAAATTCCAAGAATAGGTAAAACTATAGAAATATAAAGTACTAGTTGTTTAGGACTTGAGTTGAAATGGAAGGCATCTATTACCGGGCATTTTTTGAGAGTAATATGTTAAAATCAGTGATGTTTGCCTCACTAATATACTAAAAAAATAATTAAAAGGATGAATTGCACAGTTTCCGAATTGTATCTTTGTAAAGTCAACACAAAAAATAAATGAAAGAACATCAAAATAAATATCTAGCAAAACACTTTGACACATGGTACAAACTGAAGAATGCTTTGTGTTGAAAACAACAAAGATTTCTCAAAATCCAATGATAACTCCAAAGCAATTCACCCAGGTCTAAGCATTCAGTTAGGCTGTGGAAGAGACTTCCACATCTTGTCAACAGACAGTAAAATGTATTCCTAAAGGACGTTTGTGTTTTCTATTCTGGCTATTATTCCTGACATGAAACTTTTGTAAAACCCAAATATCAAAATAAAACAAAACAAAACAAAACTCAGGGTAAATGTCTCCAATTTCTTATAGCTATATAATATTGGCTAAAATTTTAGATTTGATTTAATTTTTGGTATTTTAAATGAAGCATCCTAATATGAAGCATGTTTAAAAAACAGCAGGAAAATCTTGTATATGAGCTAATGATAATTCTTCTTAGCAGATGATTTACTGACAACTTTGCTCAGTTAAATTGCTACTTAAAAAGTTATCTCTGTCTCAGAGCTCTGCTTCTATTAAAAAGCATATACAAAAGATTTTTTGCCTTACAGGTTCATTTATTATAAAACACTGAATGTATGAGCTCTGGGGTTCAATTCCCAGCACATCAGAAACAAACAAAGCAACTTAAAAAATATTCAACCTAGGTTATGTGAGTAATATGTATTTCAGAAACAATCATATGAAGAAGGAAACAGATTCTAAAACTGTTTTTGCTTTAATTAAAATAAACCTATGATTTTATCTTCTTGAGCCCTATGTCTGTGATGTTTAGAAATTTTCAAGATTTAGATCTTCCTATCGGCACAACTAGGCAAATGGATCTTGTGGCATAAATTAACTCATCCTCTCATTCAAGGGTTACTGCATGTTGGTAGATTGAAGAGTCAAAATAAAAGCAAGTTTTCCAAATAGCAACCACTCACACGCATGTGCTTTCTCTGCACCTATCCAAGTCACTGTAGTCATTCAATCAATTGCTCAATAAATAATTATTACTTATTTTGAGCCAGTCAGTGGGCCTATATGTAGATTATTTTCATGTAAATGTTCTTTCTGTGGGGAAACTCAGACAACAAATAAATAACCAGTTAATGGGATATTAAAAGGAATGAAATACTGTAGGAAAAAGAAAGCTGAATAATTAGAAAAGGTTCCAAAGACAAAGGGAAGAGCAATGGATGGGTCAAAGAGGTAAAAGGGGGCCACAGGTATCTTGTAGGATCTTCGAACTATCATAGGGACTTGGGTCTTTACTATGATTCTTAGAGGGTTTTTGAGTAAAGGAATTGTATGATTGATCTTAGAGCTTTTGCCAGTCAAAACAGCTTCCATATAGAAAAAAGACTGGAGACAGGAGAGAGCAAGAATATCAGCACGGAGTCCAGGCAAGAGAGGTTGGGGGCTTGGACCAAAGTGATGACATATTTAAACTGGATAATTTGAGAACAGTTAAAATAAAAAGATTGCTTACAAAGTTGAACAGGGCTGAAAGAAAACAATAAGTAACAGTGATATGCCCAGAAGCTAGTTACAGGACAAAGCTGCTACTGAGCCCAGCCTTGGAGAGAAAGGGGAGGGAATGGTTCCCAGAAACTGGAGAAATATGGGCAGTGGGTTATAAAAAATTTAAACAATCTATAACAATCCAAGAATAAGAAAGCTGAGAAGAGGGAGGAGGTCCCCAACTTCCCTCTCCTCTAAATCTCATTGGCCCCCATTGGCCAGCCCAACTGAAAGCCATTGTTAATATAGTCCATAGCAGTCTGATTACCAGAACCCAGACTAACTTTATCAGAGAATCAAACAGACTATGTACCATATTCAGGAATCCTGGGTGATTTTCGACCTGATCATCTAGGATAGCATCGTTGTTTGGTGATTTGGAAAAAAAAAATTACATACAGTAAATTGAGGGAGAAGGGAATTGAGCTTTTATTTGAGCCATTTAATTTTAAAATTTTAGGTAAAAGTGAAAGGCAAAAGACTGAATATATAAATTTGCTGCTCAAGGAAGAGGTCTGGACTAGAAATATAAATATTAACTCCAGCTGCCATGGATTTGAAATACCAGAGATAAAGGGACACTGATTTATAAATTTAAATCATTCTGTTTCTTTACAGGTATTTTTAAATAAAATTGAAGGAAATGAATTAAATGACATTTTAATACATTTCAAAAACAACAGTTCTAATTATTTGTTGTGCACTATTGGCTCCTCATAAATAGTGTCCATTTCTTAGCCACCTTTGTATTTCTAATACTTGGCATGTAAAAGCCTCTAAAAATGTTTTCCAGAAAAATGGAGTAATAAAAATATAAATGAATGAAAGTAGGTTTTGGATTTGTAAAGTGTCCTCAAAGTTGCTATCTAAAATGCTATCCTAATGAGAGAATTTCTGTTCTTGTAGAAAGGACCTCCTCCAATCAACTAAACAACCAGAGATCCTCACTCATCTCTTGACACGAAGTCAGGGAGAGGCAAGCAGACACACCCTAACCAAACATTCTGATAAGTCTTAGACAACTTTGAAAGCCTCAATTAATGAAGCAAACAGCACTATGGGCAATTTGAGAATCAGACAATAACAACTTACATTTGTCTACTTGCTTTCTGTGTTCTTGAGGTAGAGCCTGCTTTTAAAAATATTTAATATACTAAATTTAGTGTTGATCAATTAACTACTTATTTTATAATATTAATATGCATGAGTTTGTATGAAAATACCTATGGCATTGTTCTACATAATTTCAACTCATACAAATTGTGTCAGGTACGACATACATAATTTTGTATCTTTCATCTAATACGTGTTTTTAAATTCATACCTGTTACTATGTATAGCTCTTCTCTGGCTTCTTCTGTATTTTGACTGATAATATAAACAATGCTACAGTAACATTCTTGCATATGTACAAGAATTTCTTTAGAATGTAAATATACAAACATAAAAGTTGAGTTGCTAATGGATAGCACATGTACATCCTCCACTTTGGCTGATATAGCTAAACTGTACTAGCAGTAGCTGTATAAAATGATGCTCCTCAAGTAGTTAATGACAATGCTTCTTTGCACTTAATTTTTTTGCCAGCCTGTTGGATACAAAATTGTATCGCATTGTTGCTTTAATTTGCATTTCTCTATTATTCAGACATCCACTTTCGTGAATTGATCATTTAATTTTGAGCCAATTTGGATCCAACAAGTTATGGCTATCACAATTTAGTTTATAATCTTAGAGGCCAAGCCTACTAAAGAACCTTCACACAAAGCCAAAAAACAATATTTTGAATACAAGAATTTGAGTGAAAGGGATTCTTCTAGAAACCACAAGATAATAATGATGATGATGATGACTCTTGGGAGACCTTTAGATTCTCTTGGTTGAAATTTCCCCCTCCCTCACCTAGTCCTTTACTTTTGTAACTTTGATTAGATTTTTGGACCTCAAATCTAAGACACATGACTTTTGGGTAGCACATATAAGATGGGTACTACAAAATCCTAAGAATGCTCAAAAGTTCCTCAATCTTACATTCTTCCTTCTTCTACTTTGTGTTCTTAGACTCTCTGTTTGATCCCCTAGGGTGACTCAACTGCTTGAATCACCATCACTCCCTTCTCCCATGCTGCCAGCGTTGGTTGCCTAAACTCTATTTTTTCCACAAGGAGATTTATATAAGATAATTGAATGAACTGAAGGAAAAGCCCTTCAAATAATAGCGTCCTCTGTACATCCCCAAACTCAAAACACTTAACATTCCATGAGTACCAGTTATCTTATTGTTGTGATTAGAAATAGAGAACAAAGCTAACTTTCAAGACATCCTCAGAATACCAGAAAATTATAGTATTAATAGTAAGACATTCAAAATCCAATAATTAACAGATTTTCATGTTAGATAAAAACCATGGGTATAGTAGTAAGGGGTCATTGTTAAAGAGCGATGACAATCTTCTTCCAACTATTTCTCGTACTTTTTAGCTCAATAATTAGCCACGACACAACTCACTGTTAAAATTTTTGTCATGGTATGTAAGATTTTCCAGGAAAAATACGGAGATGAATATGCTACTGTGCTAGAAGTATAAGGATGCCAGAAGTCTAGCCAGCAGTCAGAGCTTCTAAAGCTTATGTTCTATAATTACTCTCCTCACATACTCAGGCACCCTTTCAACTATCTAATAGCCAGATATAATTTACTGATGAACTGCAAAGCAGATTATCCTGAACATCTAAAATAATATGAAATAATCCTTAATAGTAAACTTTAAAAACAAGGTACACCAGGGAATAAATAAGATCCTCTACCCTGAAGATATAAAATTAATACAAGAGGGCAATTTTACAGTGGCAGAATTTGGGAAGGAAAATTACAGATATTAAAAAATGGAAAAGATCCTATAATTTTCCTAAAAAACTAAACTTCGGTGATGAGTATGGTATTCTTGTACAGAGGATGATGGCGATTATTTTGTTTGGTTTTCTGCTTTTCTTTTTGTTTAGTTCAAAGAGTATCATGAGAGATTTGAGAAGTACATAAGGAGATACACCCCAATAATGGCTGGGGTACGTGTCAGCATGTTTCAATGGAAGGGCATGAGCTTTGGTATCATATGGTGTTTAATTCACGTCCTACTTTGGCCACTACTGTCTTGGCATTTTGGAAAAATAATATTTTCTTCTCTGGGGCCACTGTTTTCTCATGGAATTGGTCTGAGGATTGAGGTAATGCATACACAAGCACACGTGACACGCAGTATTTGCTCAATACATGTCAAAATCTTCCTTTCTTGCTTCTCAGTAGGTTTTATAAGTACAAGAGTTTCTCATGTCTCTGTGGTAGAAAATGTAAACTAGTGCAAACCCCATAGCCTAACAAAATAGTGGGCAAATAATAAGTACGCCGAAAAGATTTCTAGATTGATTGAAAGTCTACAAATCCATTCCTTCTTGAAAACAAGGGATGGATGAGATGAATTCTAAATATTCCTTCGTGGTCTAAGATAAAAATTCCAATAAGAAAAGTTTTTTTTTTTTCAGTGCCAGCTACAATAATAATTAGCTCATCGTGAGAGGTGAATCTTATTTTTTCTGGTCTTATCACCATTTCTGAAACACAACACAGACAATGTCTTCAGATTGTAATCTTAAGCAGTTTTTCCTTCCAAGATAAAAGAAAATATTTTCTCCAATATTTCATTGCATCTTATTCCTCACTTCTTATCTGTTTCTTCATTTGTTTCTTCATAATCGATTCCAATAGCTTTTCCAAAGAGCCTTTGTAAATTTTAAAAACATAGTCCAGGTACACAGCACCATAAAAAGCAGTAGTAACCCCCTCCTCTTCTTCCCAACATGCAAAATGAATAGTACACAGAGAGACACCTGGGACAAGGAGCAACGATTTCAGTAAAATTCTTTTCAATGTTCACGCGAGAGGGCAACCCTAACCCATGAGAGCAATGGCTGGGAAATACCCAGTCCACAGTCAGGTTGAAAGAACAGCCATCGAGCGCATTAAGGCAAATGCCTATTGGCACTAAACTATGGCTGGAAAAAATAAAAGAGCTCCTTTCAGTAACCAGTCAAAAAGAAATCCCGGACTCTCAATGAATGTGAAAGCTTGTGTTTAAGCAAAACCACAGTGTGGCCATGCCTGTTTCATTTTCTTCAGCTTTCTTAATAAACTTCTATTTATGCTTTCTCGATGTTACAAACTTAAACTTCAGCATCTCATCAGGCTACCCCACATTCAGCAAGAAAAACCTCCAGCCATAGAGGCTTAAGCAAAGAGCCCTTTATACACACTACTGTCTCTTGGTGTTTTGCAACTTGAGCACAGCAGCTGCATATTTGAACAGTAGAGGTGGTTTTGCTACCGGAGTAAAAATGTGCTCCTGAGTCCAGGTAAAACAAGGTTTCTTTTTTTGTTCATAAACAACTATACGAGCTGGAAATTGCTGCACATGAGTTTCAGTGAGGTAAAAACCTACCTGTTCATAATATGGGAAACGGTATATCTCAATGTACTTGCAAACTAAAAATAAAATCTTCATTTAGGAAGACTGTTTATGAACCAATTTTAGATGTGCTTTGTAAAGTTCTGTAGATTCCTTTCACAGTAACTCATCTCTAAGTGACCATATGGTTTCTAATAAATCTTAAAATAAGACTGCCCCCAATAGAAAATGGACAGTTTTCTTCAACAATCTCCGCTTCTGCATCTATTTGAAAAATATGGCCAAAGACAGGAGCCATGTGCACATGTATGAATTTGATTCCATCTACACGCTGCCCTAATTCTTGTGGCTTGGACCCATTCCAGATGCTCTGCCTTACCCTGTGGTTTGTATTTGAGATCTCTGCTTCTGATTCATTGCATTCCCCTGATTGACAAACAGATTTAGATATGAAAACAAACAGTTACCTGCCTCTAATTGGTTTCTAACAGCTGCACTGTACTTCTAAAACAAGGTAAAGTTCGCCCAGGATACTCTTGCTCTCCGGTTCAGTTGTGAAAGGGGAGCAGGGCTTTGGGACTTTGCCTTCACCATGTGGGAGTCATTACTGCCCATCAGCGACTTTGCGCATCTATGACATACACATTTTATCCAATGAGATATATTTTAATTTTTATCCCCAAAATAATTAAATAAGCATACATTGCCTTCTAAGTTTCTAAACTGATGTGCCTTTTAATTGAATGCAGAATATTCTCCAAAGACGAAGGGTCACTTTCACTGATTTAGTATACAATATAATACGACTTCATTGTAAGATGAAAATGTTAGGTAAGAAGCAAAAATCTAGAATCATATTTTAATTTTCTTACAACATCAATTTGCATGAAATATGTCAAACTAGTTACATTATAAGCTACTACTTGCATACTACAAACAATTGCAATTCGTTCTGCATTTCAGAATAAGAGACTGGGACTTAGCATTTTAAAATCAAATGTATTTTAAGTATCATCTCTGATTATTTAATCAGACAACTTGCATTTTTGCCCTGGCTAATTTTGAAGGCTGATAATATTTTACTCATAAAAATAATTGCGCACCTGTTGTGATGGAAGTCTAGTTAAACAAATGTTAATAGGGATATAACTCTTTGCTTTCAGCCTAAGAACACAGATCTCTCAGAATTATTATTATGTGAAGAAACATTTTTAAAGAATAAAATAGATCATATATGAAATCTGACCTCTCCCATAGAGAGAGATATTTAACAATTTTATTAAAACATGTATAATAAACAGGTGAAAGGGAATACTGGATGATGTCAGTTGAACAAAATGGAGCTCCTCCTTCCTATTTAATACCTGTTTCCTTCTACTTCACTCTATTTCCCGACCAAACCTTTTTAATGATATTGAATCATTTTTGTGAAGGATATGTTCTTTTCTTACAAGTTTATGATCAAAGGAGAAAATTTAAAAAATGGAGCTACAAAAGCTGTACCTCTCTTGCACTTTTCTTATTTTCAGACCCTTTCAGCATTACAGGTCTTTTTCAGTACACAAATTCTCAGCTTTAAAAAATGCTACCACTCATGACAGAACAGACGGAACTTAGACCTTTCCTCTGCAGTTGGTGTCATTTTGTAGACTTTCTAAAAGCTGCCAACTTGTGTCTATTCGATCCATTTACAGGTGTAATCAACTCCTAAGTGCTGAAAAGAACTGGAGGGAAAATAATTTATCTGAAGTTAAGCTAGCTAAATTTTAACTTCAGTGATTCGCATCTGTCACTGACTTCCAGAAGAAGGTAGTTTGCAAATGGCACATCCTCTTTTAGTTTATATTTAAAAGATAATTTTATTTTAAATCATCTAAACTTTGGAACCTTCTCCTTTACAATTTCATGCCCATATTAATTTTATTGTGGTTGTTGCAATAGAAGTTTACTACCAGAGTTCAGAAAGCGAGTGCATTTTTTAAATGACCTAAATTCTCTGTAGTTTCCCTTTTCAATAGTTTAATGCAGGCATTTGGATTGAAGGAGAATCACAAATAAACGGAATAATTGCATCAAATTTCCTCAGTGCATTAAATATGCACTCAGCGGTAATTACCAACAGTAGCAGCACATTTAAAAATGTAGAGAATAATGTACAATTTATGCTTATTTCAAAGTCCTTATTCATAAAAACATCATTTGGATGAAAATACACATATTTTATTAAGTGGTTAGCCCAGCATAATTTTTTTTTTTAAATTCAGACAAATGACCTAAATACTAAGATTATGGGAGGTCTAGCGCTATCGGCTACTTTTTTTATGTGACACAGCTACCCCCTGAGAATTTGGTCAAAAGCAACCTCTGGACTAAGGAAATGCCGAAGATACACCCTCAGACCTAGTTATAAACTGAATGATCCCGGGGACATAAATAGCATCAGATTAATACTGGTATGCTTCTTCCAAGAATCAACCATACATATATTTGCAAATACATAATTTCAAAATCATACACATTTATTGAGATAAAAGTCTTCAAAAGAAATAGAGCATATAAATCAATACTACTACATTTTAAATATAGTAAATATCACATATGACCACTACATTAAAAACAATTTATAATAATTTTGTGTCCAGAAAAGTTACATGTATCTCACTTTAAGAAGAGGATTTCTGTTTTAGCTACCATTATAATTGTCACAAGCAAAGGTACGTGGAAAATTTCTTAAAGTTTTGGATAAGAAAATTAGACCTGTACTTAAAGAAGGAGATTGAAAAATTCCAAAGCCTTGGAAGACATACATGACCTAACCTATGTGTTACAAGATGGAAACAAAGCTAGTTAGACCTTACTTATCTGAAATATACTTAAATTATCAATGAAACGAATAGCATTTATGGCTCAGTGAACATGGGCAATATGAACTCTATTACGAACTTGATGTGTGATCAGACTATTTTCTTGTCCTGTTATAACTTACTTTCAGTCTTACATATTTTTGTAATCATTTCCTATGAAACCACTTGCAATACAAGAGGTGGTGAATGTTTCCAGGTCCCTGTTTATGGTATCACACAACTAAATACTCTTGTTCCTAATCCAAATGGCAAACTGCTAGAATATTCTGTATGTATATAGTTTACTGCATAAATGAATTATACATGCATGCTCCTTAGTTTTACTCTGTGACTTCTAATAGTTCCAGAGCTTCTAACCCTTGCTAAGCCAACCAATCATTCAAGTACTAGAGAGAAGCTAGGCTAAAAGTAAGCATGACCCGCTTTCTCCCACTATGATGCAGACTACATCAGAATCAAGCTAAGTCTTGAAAGGTATTTTTACCTAACACTCAGCTTTTCTCATTTTTTTATGAAGATAGGAAACGCCTACTGCAAATGACACTAAATTCACTACTCTAAAATTTGCAATCGTCACCCCAAGTCGCGAGAGAAGTTTCTTCCATTTTATCCAAACACATTTCACTTCTAGATCCCTATTTTTCTGTTACCCTGTCAACTTTTCCCCTACTGAGTCACAGCCAATCATTAAATGTGTATTAAACTACGGATGGATGGATAAATGTTAATGGTTATTTTCAACTCTGAGTTTATACTCTAATAGGGAAGTAAAAGTCGTCTGTGTTCAAAAAACACTACTTAGGTTGATAGAGAAAGGTTTCCCCACCAGACTAAATCTAATGCGCGCCATTAAAGCTCCAGTATGTTTTCACTAACTCCACACAGGAGGATTACGGATGTCCTGCTAGCTACCATTTCCTGGTAAGCAATCTGAAAGGTTTCCAGGAAATTGCTCATGATCTTCATTTTACTTAGAATCCAGGCTACAATTAGTAATAGTTTCTCTTTTCCATGCTGGTTACAATGTTTATTTTCATCAGAGAAAACAGGAAGGAAAAGGTAAAATGTCTTGTTTTCATATTATATCAAAATGTATTTTTTAATTTTGATGTTTCTGAATGGACAAGCATATTTAACATAATCATAATTGGTAAAATTACTTTGAATCTTTTTATTTCTCACCAATTTTGCCCCCTTCCCCATGCTACAACATAGCTATTGCTAAAATTAGCATTTCAAAAAATAGAATCAATAAGAGTTATTTCTTCTCTGATGGCTATTTTTACATATGATTTTTTATCATTGACATTTTTGAAAGCATACATGGTTCTAAGTTTTATGTTTTTAATTATAATAATTAACTACAAAAAGAAGTTTCAGATTCTTACTCAATGAATTTAAGATATGATTATGTGGTCAATGTAATAAAAACAAAGAACAATTTTAGCCACTGTTATATTTATAACCAGAACCTGTTATTAAACTTGAGTATTTTCTTTTATGTAAACATTGATTTCACTAATTAGATTCAACTGATCTTTTCGCTAACATATCGATTTCTTTTAATCTCAACAGTTAACAATGATTCTAATGTATCGTAATACTTTAGACCTTAATAACATAGTAGGAATTTTTGCCGGTAGCTTTTGCTTGAATTTTAATTAGAAAGACCTTGTGTCTCCAACCCCAAGTCGGGGTGGGTTTTAATTGCTTGTATGTATATCACACAGACTTCAAAAGAAGTAAAAAATGTTTGTAACAGAGAGTACACAGGAGAGAGCTCTGAAATGTCTACACTTATGCAAAGTGGTATAATTAAAAAACTATGAGTATTGCTGTGTTATAATGCCTATATATGTCAACCTGTGTGCATCTGTTGTTAGTAAAAGGAGTCCATGAGTTCTATGAAAATTCCTTATTCTGGACTACAAAATAATTAGAAAATTCATGTGAAATAGATCAAATACATTGTTTTGTGGGAATGTCATGTTTCTATTTTAGTGACTCACTATGCCATTTAGACCATTAACTTTTTCAAACATATGAGTCCATAAAAATAGGTCGGATTATGTAACACACAAAGTGAGTCCAGATCTAATTTTTAGAGTCTGTGATTCCAGATTTCTTTGCAATCATACATATATGTACAGAAAATAGTGGCAAAATTTCTACTACATTATTTCATACAAAAATAGTACTCATTTTTCACTGTCTTTCACAAGCTGGTCTTAATAATATAGCATATGTCTTAAAATTATAATGTAAAAATTTTAAAATATGTGTATCATTGGTAGGTTATTGCTTGAAGCCTTTATTATTATGAGGCAATATAAATCACCAGGTATAAAAAAGTTGCTGACTTTGTTGAATTCGAAGTGATAGATGATTCACCTTTTAGCATTTTCTTTCTCTTATATTCCCCAGATGAAAAAATTGCTGTAAATTTTTAAGTGAGAATTTAAGAAAAATTCATTTATAACTGAGTATAGAATGTACACAGTCATAGCTTTTGTAAAAGCACTCTAGTTTGTGATTTCTTGCAATAGAAAAAAACCTCTACAAATTATTCTTCCTAAAAGCAGTATTCTGTAGTAAAGGCAAAATACAGAATAAGTGATCAAAGTACTTAGATAAAACTGTGCACCTCCAAAACACTAATATAAAGAATAATTGTGATAAAAATAAATAAAAAGAAAAGATGTACTTTAGCTTTTTACAAAAACTGAGAACTTTTGGCACTTGATTTTACAACAGCAGCTGTCATGCTGAATGTTAATTCTATGGGAATGCTGCGAGATCCATTCTGACCTTATGGTGATAAAAGCATTTCTTAAATTATTTCAAGAAAAACCCACAGCAGTTGATCTGCAAAGATCCATCATGCACCAAATGAAAAACAAAAACAAACAAAAACTGTGACTGTGTGTTCCTGTGAACTCCTCTGAAGATTCATGACGGCAATGAAACTAAAATTGAGCCCAGTGGCACTTAGTAGCCATATTACAATAAAGTCACGTTTTTCATCCAGTATTTACACTAAGTACAATCATAACAAGCTTATATTGTTTGATGCAATTTAGTTTCTACTTTTACTTCTAGTAACCACTCTAGGAAAGTAACAAAACACTTCCAGTCTTTAGTGGTAAACTATGTTAACAGTTTAATAGTCTCAAGAAGCCAATCAATCTCTGAGATTAGTTGAATGATTATACAAGCTATTGTATTTTAGTACTAACTTTGGAAACACCAGAGATTATCCATAAAATATGCCATTTAAAAATATTGTGTAGTCACTTTTTCCTATCATTTTTCTAAGATGCAGGATAGTATGACTCTAAGAACATCTACCTCAATCTTTGGATTCTATATGGAATAATTTAATCATAAATGACCAAAAAATTAAACACTATTTTTCTTATTTGGTTCATGTCACATAATTATTTTTTGTTTCTCTTATCATCTGTGTGTTTGACAAACATAAGCACAAACAGTTTGTGTGAACTCAAACAACCAACATAACTGTTTCCCTGGCAAACTGCCCAGGGAGGCGCCTTCACACCAAGGAGGAGATGCCAGCCACAGCAAAGAGGGGCATGTGTGCCAAACAGGGAGGCTGAAAATCCCTCACGTAAATCACAGAAAGTTAAAGCCATCTACTGAGACAGAGAGTGAATCTGCAGACCCTGACGTGTCACCATCGCATTTAGAAATGTCACATAACCATAACTTCTCTGGCATCTTCACTACTTTGTTGCAACTCAATCATAGATACGATGAGCTACAGATCCTACCAGTACTTCTGTCAAACCTTATATTTTTCTGCCATATTTCTCCACCGCTCCCTTTGGAGCACAGATCAAGACAAGTCCAACGCAGAGAGAAACTGTGCTGCCTTTCTCCACTTCCGCTTTGCCATACTGCCTCATTCATGTAGACAAGAGTGAGCGTGAAGCTATTTCAGCTTGTGTGCTTTATGAAAAAAGAAGAGCCCAGAGTCTGTCTTCCCTCACTCCCACTGAGAATGCTACGGCTTTGAGGAATTTGAGAACAGTTCTGTAATGTATCAAGCAGAGGCTTAGAGATCAAGATCAAATCCTACACTCACAACGCTCTAAGTAACCCTAGAGCCACTTAATTTCTCTCGGTTCATTTTAGTCATTTGTAAAATCAATACAGTAATTTTTTACCTCACTGGGTTATTACAGGAACCAAATAAAATATTGAGATAGTTTTATACTTCATTTACTTAGTAAACAATGAAGAGTTTTATAAATGTTATTACCATAGCACGTATTGATAGGAAATAGATAATATTTTAGAATTAGCTTTCTCATTAATAAAATTTATTAAAATCACCTCTTAGTTTGGAGTGAAGCTATTAAGAAGGTAATACCCCACCAGAGTAGAGATACTCACTTCAATACCCTTCCTAAAATTTCCAAGGCCAGATTTCCATTTATTTTATTTTATCAATTAATCCATTGAGTGTGTTTGCTTGGGGAGGGGCAGTACTGAATATTCAACCTAGCATTTTCAAGCTAACCTATATCCCACATCCTCAGCCCTATTGTCTCGTTGTTGCTGTTGTTGTTGTTGAGATTTATTCTGTGTTTTGTTTTTTGAGAAGAGGGTCTCACTAAGCTACTAAGTTGCCCAAGCTGGGCTCAAAATTAGAATCCTCCTACCTGAGCTTGCAGGACACTTGGATCACAGGTGTGTGCCAACTTATACTTTCATCTATTCACTTACTCATTCAAGGCATTGCTACTAAGCATTATTAAATTTGAGGCACTCTGAATTAATGCAGCTCAACTTTACCAAATTCACATAGGTACAAGTTTACCTACAGTTGTCTGGATTATTAAGAACCAACTCAGCTCAGCACGGTGGCTCTGCTCTAGAATCTGACTTGTCCAGCCAGAGTCTAAGATGGAAGGATATCCTCAAGTTTGCAGCCCAGCTATTTCATAAAAGGAGGTCAAGACCAGCCTGGACCAAGCCATGTTTCAAAACAAGAAAAAAAAAAAAAACATACTTCATTCTTAACTCCCTAAAATACAAACTAAATGCATCCTCTTCTATCCAAGAAAACTTCAAACTGAAGAACATTAGCTCTAACCTCCCTATCTTTAATTACCATTCACGATGGTTTCAAGATTCTTTACCATTCCAATCATTTCTCCCTTTCCCAATTTTGCAACAATATGTTAAGAGAAGATGTAAGTTCAAGAGTGGCATGTAAACATAGATCGCTTGGCAAACAATATAAATGTTGAATATTCTAAAATAGTGGCAATGAGAATCCTAAAAGCATGAACATGGTGCTATTGCTATTTCTAGAATATATCCATGACCAAAAGTGTCTTTGTTATTGGACTGAAAAATGTGAGTGAACTATTCAATCTAGGAAGTTAAGGAATCTTAAAAATAAAAAACTACTAAGGAAACAAGGAAAGATAACAAAGGAAAACTCAATATTAATTAATTGGCATACTTAAAAGCAGCAGAATTGACACATATGTTCAAAAAATGAATCTTTGGAGGATGCAGGAATAATAAATAGAAAAGTCACTGGCAAGTAAAATTGAAGAAAAAAAGAAAAATCAAATAGGCAGTTACAATTAAATAAAAATTTAAAACCAAGGATACTACACATCAAATTAATGCTAACATTTGAAAATCTCATAAAATACATTATTTTTTATAAAAAGTATTTTATAGCAAGAAGAACCTAACATAGAACTAACAAATGTTTGAAAAATTATCTCCATAGGAACTCTATGCCTAGATGTTTTATAAGTATAATCTACGTAACTTTAAGAAATAATTCATATATTATTTATTATCTCACATTGCATAGAAAAGAAGATCAAGTTACACAATTCTACTATGAACTCTGGAATTAAAAATTAATGAAGATAGTACAAAAAAGAAAAGCAAAATTAATTATTATATATAGATTACAGATGCAAAAACAACAATCACAAGTGAGTAAGTAAAATGAGGCAGTACATTAAAACAAGACTATACCATGATCAATCATGGTTTATTTCAATAATAAATTCAAACCAAAAAATGCATGCCACATAAAAGGCAAGTTCAAACAATTTAAATAACACTTTAAATTCTTTTTTCATTTTTTAAGTTAGTAAAGGGTTAGCATAATTCCTGTATACTCTATATGATGACAAAAATAGAAAAATGTAAGAAGACACATACGAAAATGTAGAATGAAACAAATGGAGAAATTCGGCAAAAATATCATCTTTTATAACATAAAAATGAAGTTTGACATAACTCACAAAGAATCCAAGAGGAAAAAGTCAAAATTTAAAAAGCCTAATTTTGCATGTATTTCACTTTTGAAATGTATACATTTTGAGTTTCCAAAGTTCTGCTCGTTTGTTTCAGATTTACCCTGAAGTATAAAAACTGCATGATGAGTCATAACATAAGAAAATATGAGCTTCCACATTATTAAGAGAAAGCAAGACTTCCATCATGCACGCTGGCAAAAGCTTGCCTTTGCATAAACCATTTCTGTTCTCACTGTTATAAAACCAGTGACTTCGGAAAGGGAAGAAAACACAGAATGACGTGCAAGCGGCACACCCCATGTCATTGCAGCTGGAGAGAGAATATGTCACTAATGACTTTCTTTCAACCCGTCAGTTATAAGTTGAGTTTCTCTTTTTTCCAAAATAGCAAATGGCCATTATGAGAAGCAAACAGAAGCAGGGAAATTCAAAATAATATTCGATTTCAACTTGATTTTGATACTATATTAGTTAATGTAATGAATTATTAATTACTCATTGGGAAAAAGATGACTTCCTTTTCTCTTCATTTGAGTTGAACATAACATTCCTGACACGAGGCAATTTTCAGTAAATCCAAAATAATATTTTTACCCGATAGTTTTTTGCCAAATTGGCACCTTAACTAAGATACTACCCAGAATCAATAGCAAGAGTTCCCTAAAATTGTCGGATTCGGAAAACAAATACAATTAAGTTCCCAAATTTTAGTGTAAATCAGAATGATGCTTCTAAGTGATGACTTAGAATGAGTGAATGACTGTGGATTCATTCATGAAACAAAACACCAAGGAATACCTCATACACATAAATAAAACCATGAGAGTTTTGTTATGCAAGCATAACATTTTGGCTGACAGGGTAACTTACTGCTGGAATACACAGGGATTGTTCACACCTTAAAATGTTTAAAATAATAAAGCACATATAGTCAACTGTAAAATGTTCATCCTCATCTGGGTCAGAAATCATAAAATACTGAATCCTATGAAATCTGTTGGAAATTAATCAACTTGTGTTCCTTTGGGCATATTAATAATAAGAACCAACACAACTTACAAGTGCTTTCTTAAGTGTCACGTACTATGGTTTTAAGATCTTTCCATGTATTAACTACCGCACTGTCTTCACTTTAGAGAGAAAGAATATGAAATGCAGAAAAAGCCCAATGCTTTGCCTAAAGCCTGTCATGTAGTAAGTGACAAAACCTGGATGGGAAAGATCTGAAATACAAAGGACTCAGAACCCACCCACGAGCCTCCTGTACAAGTCATAATATAAACCTTTGTAAAAACACGCTACAGATAAGCTCTTTTGATCAAAAGAATTTTCATTAATAATTTGGATTCATAAATTAAGGTATTATGGTTTTAAGAAGAATTAAGAATACCTTCACTTAAATTGCTCTTCATTTTTTTTACATGACTTTCTGTTCTTTCTAATGCTTACGGCAAGTAAATGCATAAGGCAGTTTTCCTATAAGTTATACGTTCAGACCGAAAACAGGGATGTGCGGAATTTTGTCAGGATATAGTACAAAGAGTAAAATTTCAAAGACATCTTTTACATTTTCCTCCTCCACTCACAATCAAATGTTACAGGTAAACCATCAGTGTTAGAGAAGACTAAAATTATTCTATCACACAAAATAATATCTGTGCATTGGTGCACTTGATTTTTTTTTCAATATTTTACCTTTAATTTCTCCAAGAAGTTCGCTGGTATTTAGTCTTTCCATTTTTTCCTTCCAATCTTTTGAAAGTAGTTTTTCCATGCAGGAGGAATCTATGAATATATAAAAGTAAGCATTACAAAGACATATATCTTAAAAATTCAGAAAGATAATTTATGGAGAAATTCTCTCATTTACAATATGTAAAATTACTTTTGTTGCTATTGTCTTAACTTTGATAAATGACCAATTACATTACTCTATGTATTATGAATACACACTCAATTGAGAAGATAATTAAAACTATTGCCAGAAGAAAGGTAATGTTTAATAATCATTTCCTAGTGTCATAATTCCTTTTGGCATGTGTCATTTCTCAAACTCTTAGGACAGAAAAGAGGGCTCTGTCCAGTTTAAGTTTAGGTGATACTCCTTTTAATCCAGATGACATTTTAAATCCAAGGAAAATTATGTGCTGTGCAAGGAACAATAATAGATCTTCAAGGAAAGGAGACCAATCAACCAGTAACCACCTTAAGTCTTTTAAAAATCTAACTTTCGTAAAATACTCATTTACAACAAAGAGAAAAAGAAATAAAGTCAAGATGTTCTCTATTCCCTCATTAGTGAAGTGGTTAAAATGTTTCACAAAATGTGATGCATATTTTTATTCAAGAAAATATCTATTTTAAGTATAATTTGCCATACTGCTTTTATATATAATGCACTAGGTTATAGAAGATAATTAAGTTTTTATAAAGATTCATAAAGGTTACAAAATTATTTTTATAAAGACTCAGAAAGGTTATAACAATCAAATCCAAGCTTTAGAATATTTTTGTAGTTACTACTTTTTCCACTCCTTATTCAGATGGATTTGCAACAGAAGCTACTGCTTACAACTACTTGCTTGTATCTTTTAAGCTTCAAATCTTAACAAATAGGCCATGTTTCCAAAAGGGAATGCAGATTTAAATATTAAATCTTCAGTGCCAAGCATACTCCCATTAAACTTTAACATTCCAAGTGTCAAAATACTGATAACTTTCTTTTAAAATTATATTTAAAATGGTTACTCCAATTCCGAATTCCTTTTATCTCCCATATCAGCACCTATCTCTTTAGCATTTTCTTTCTCTTTTTTTTTTTTCCCTCCAGCTTCTAAATCCTCCTTGAATTTTTCAGAATGACAGGTAGGTCATGATGGCTCTAAAGGGCTTTAGAAGCTAGATAAGCTTCTTTTTAAAAGGCAGTGATTCTTGCTTAAGAGTTGAGAAGATCATTGCTTGGTAGAAAGTATTGGTGAAAAACAGTTAACATTTGTCCATGACATGATCAATCAATCAGGAAATAGATGGAATCTAGATAAGCTTTTCTAAAAAGGCTGATGAAGAACTAGCTGGCTATATTACAGAAGCTGAAGAAACATCCTGGTCCTTCCCTCCCCCCTTCCCTTTGTTCTTTCTTTCCTTTCTTCCCTTTTCCCCTCCCTTATTGCCTCCCTCCTTCATTTTCTTCTTTTCTTCCTTCTTCCCTTCTTTCTTTCCACAGTCCCTTTCATTCTTCCTTCGCTCCATCTTTCC
Organism: Ctenodactylus gundi; assembly: GCA_004027205.1. Taxonomy (NCBI): domain Eukaryota; kingdom Metazoa; phylum Chordata; class Mammalia; order Rodentia; family Ctenodactylidae; genus Ctenodactylus; species Ctenodactylus gundi. The sequence continues at coordinate 992,591 of PVKB01000183.1, read as the reverse complement.
TTCCTTCATTCCCTCCTATTATTGTCTTAAGGAATAACAAGTGACCAAAATTGAATTCAGGGTGACCTTCAAATGAAACCTACATGCATATGTATTTGTTCAGGTTGTATTTATTTGCCAAAATGATCTCCTGCTATTTGTTTTTTTTTTTCAAATTCAGAAATGAAGAATACATTTTACTCTGTATCTAGTTGTTTCTAAGGTAAAATTACAAAAAAAAATAAAAGTAAGAATAAGAGTTAAGCACACCTCCAAAGCCATTCCTATCAGAGATTAGTTTTTCCCCAAACTGGGCTTGAATTTCTTAAAGTTTCATATAATAATTGAATATAGGTTAAAAAATTTGAAATTCATACCCAATCTAGTTTTGTTATCTTCTTATCCTTTCATACATATTACTTCATGTTTTTGTTACAAATGTAAATCATGAATTGTTCACTAGATTTAGATTTAACAGTATTAAAATAGGTGAAGACATAACCCCAATTTATTAATAATGATCACAAATTCAGACTAAATCCACACTCTAGGGTTAGATAGGTATTAGATATAAAACACAGTAAAATGTGTTTCTCATCTTTATAAATAGGCATGAAATCTTTCAGAACTTTAAAAAAAATGCTGCAACTTCGTGGGAGAAAAATAGAACTACATGGTCAACAAAAACACATACGCATATGTAAATCAAACCATGTAGACACAGCTTCACTTAAAAGAAATTCATTAATAAAACGTTTAATAACATGACAAAGTTTATATCATATTAGCAAACTGACCTTACAATGCTGCACTAATGTAGCTAGCTACATGAGTTTCTACATTAGTAGAAGAGATTGGGGAAGAAATAAACCAGGCTTTGCATGTCTACATTTACAGCCAGGAAAGTATTTAACCACACTATGATGTTATTTATCTACAGGACAATAAAAGTCACCATGCACAGCCTTATCAACATTAAATCCTAATTCTGAGTGATTCCAGGAAGGCTTTAACAACATAGTCACATATGATTCCAAGCGGGAAAAAAGGGCTGAATACCCTAGAGATACTCCTAGATTGTCTTACATGCAAAAAATATATTTATTTCATTGATTTTAAAATAACTAATATGGATATGGTGGCGCAATAGCCCTCAGTGAGATGATGATTAATTTTACTATCAAAGTTAAATGCTAAGTTTAATAATGTTGAGCTGTTCAGTTGAGAAACAAGAAAAAACATGTCTTTCAGAAAGAAATAATAGCAAAATTGTAGTACAAGATGTTCCTGTAATTTACACATATTAAAATAATGTAAGTAATGCTTCTGTATCAATATAGCATTCCATAAAATATTAAAACTGAACCCTCCTTCTTTGAAAGAATTTGTTCTATTAACCAAAAATGCAGAACTTTAACTTGTCTAACTTTTGTCCAATTTTTATAAATAATGAACAGGAAAATAAGACAATGAAAAATCTAAAGTCAGACTTCAGTTCTCTTCTACATTTTTAGGCAAAAATGTGAGGTTTTTATGTACTGTAAGTTAATTCTCATGCACATAGTTTATGAGTTTCTTTTCTTTGCAAATATAAGCATTTCACTTCAAAATGATTTTTCTACAAAAAGCATTAAAAAGCGAAAAACTAAAACTGATTTTTTTAAAAGACTCCAGTGCATAATGACTGTGAAGCAAGGTTTCTGCTTCCTAAGTATCTAGATTTCAGGCCAGGTAACTCAAGAAAGCTCTTCAATCGTTTAGTAATTTTTTTTTTTTAGATAGGGTCTCACTCTGTAGTCCCAGCTTACTAATGTTTGGCCTACTAATTAACTTTATGGTGTAAGAGAAATATAAAGTGAGAGTATGTAAAATATTTATTCACTAATCTATTTGATGATATTTTAGAAACAATTTTAAACACTCCTAGCTAAACAAAATTTCATCAGTATTAACTCTTAATCTGTGAAAAAAATATTAAAGGTCAAAGGAAATAAATTATAATTGATTAAGTGTAGAGAAGAGAAAAAAAGTGAAGAGAAAAAGTTATTTCTCCTTAGATTGATTTACTTGTAAGTGAACATAATTCTTTTTACTTCAAAATCCTTTTAAAGTCAGAAGTCCTAATATGTGAGAAATATGACACAGAAAATAGCTTTCAAATATTTCAATGAAAAAAAACAATGACTGTTGGTCTTGAGTAAAGATTTGCTTTTGCTTTCTTAACTCTTTTAAGAAAGTAGTAAAACAATCCCATTTATTGTTACCACTGAAATCATAAATTTCAAATGTCATAAATTTTCTATGTATACAGGAAAAATGATAACTTATCAAAGGAACCTTTGGCCTGTTTACAGCTAAATCTAACAATATACATCCATATCCCCGCTGATCAGCCCTCCCACATATTTCATTAGAAGGAGAGATGTGTATGCCAGTTATGGTACATTTTTCTTCAGTGGCAAGTGCTCCACAATACAGTGGGATAAAATTGGAGCTTGGAGAGCTTGAAGAGCACTCTTAAATTTTAATTAAAACCCTCCAAGCTCACTAAAAATAATTAGACACTAAAATGTGCCAGTTTTATCTTGAAGTCACTGTAACATACAAAGCATGCTCCCTGATGACTACTTGTTATCTGTCCTGCTCCCTCCTCTTCTTCCCTCTCTCCTCTCTTTCCCTTTTTACCTCATTCCCTCTCCCTCTCTCTGTCTCTCTCTTTTCCTCTCCTCCTCTCTCCAACTGCTTTTCCAAATAAGAATAAGAGGGTATAAATAGAGGCTGTTTTCAGGCCTGATGCTCACGCTGAAAGCTGACCGAAAAGACAGCAGTGTGTTTTCTTCAGACTGCACCAAATAAACCTAGAATATAACTTACTCAAGCAACCATCCAAATCACTAACAAACTGTAGATAAAAAAAATCAAATTGCAAAGAACATTACAAGTTATATTGCTGATCTTTTTGATCCAGAAGCCAAACCTTTAACCTCTCAAATGTTTTTGCTATCTTAAAATATCTCATACAATGCTATATTCCATCCTATTTTTAGCCAAGCAGCAAGAGAAAGCATGCCTTTCCCATACAGCAGGGCAATGATATAAACATCAACACAGATGCTCTGCCAGGAAGAACTGGACTTCTCAAGCACTTGATCGTTAAGGAATGCACCAACTGTTTCGGATAATCTCGTGCCAGCTCTCCTTTTGCTCCACACTCCCTGCTGGGAGTGGCCAATCTTGTCCTAGTCCTAATTTTTCATTTTACTCCTCCATAGGCCCCTCCAAATCCAAAAAGCTGAGAAATGGCATTTATGCTTAGCAATGAAGAAACAGGCCCACTTCCCCAAACAGACCAAAACTTTAAAACAATTAACCATCCCTCTTCTTTCAGATAAATTACTAAGTATAAAATGCAATCTGTTTCCTTTGTTTACTCAATATGAACAATTTGTAAATGACTCAAGAATAATATTGAGAAAATGTTGTGCTAAATTAGAACCATTATAAACATGTTAATGACTCAATGCTCGAGTAAAGCATGCACAATCGGTGTGAGGAAATAAATTCAGTTCCTGTGATTTTTTTTTCTGCCTTAAAATGATTTGAACATGAAATCAGATATATTCCTTCTAGGAAAAATGTTAAAGTACAACTACCTTACTAAACTATATGCTGTGTAAGTGTGGAAGCAGGGAAGGGGGCCATGCTCTGGGAGGTATTGGAAACATCATCAGAACTGTCAGATGCAAGGCCTTGGCATTCCTTTGGAAGAAAAAGCCCCATATTTGAAACCTTCCAGAACACACATGTTCATTTAATCACATCATGTTAAATCTTCTCCCTGTACCATTTTCATCTACTCACGATTCCTAAAATCTGCTTCTTAATGTGCACTATACTGCTGAATAGGAGCCGGTAAAAGGGATCTCTTCTACCTGTGATCCTAAGCAGCCCAGCATCTAAATCAAGAGAGGGATCATTCAAAACCCTCTTCCACCCACATATCCATCAAAGCACCCCTGCTCTCAGGAGACGTGTAACAAGTGATTCAGAACTTCACGGCCTCCTGCTAGAAGAACAGACTTCAGTGACTATTAAAACCAGCACTGGCATTTCAGAAATGAGGAGAGAGAATCAAGATAAAGAAGCTACCAGCCTTGCCATGATCAAAAAAAGCTGGGATGTGGGCAGAGGTACATGCTCAGCACTAGAAGTGGCTGAATCAAGATTTGAAGTTCAAGGCTAGCCTGGGCTACTTTAGTGACCTAGCCAGACCATGCCTCAAAATAAAAGTTAAACAAAATGGCTGGGGATGTGGTTCATTGTGCAGGACCTGAGCTCACTTCCTAATACTGAAATAAGAGTTAGTGAGAACCCTAACTCTACTTTAGTTCTCAATTTACCTAAGTGACTGTTTTAGTCACTATTAAATATCAGTTTTACAGTGTTATAGTGTTCAGTAGTGGGAAATGAGCAATTGTATGTTAATGGCTTTAGGTATGAAGCAAAGCATCCCAATTCTTCAGAGCAGGGTAGTAGAAGTCCAAGGTATTGTCATCCAAGTGGATGCTCAAAGCCGATACCCTGCAAGAGCTAACTCTCCTGCACAAGCTCAGTTTCACGAGTCTCCCTGTTTCTCCATTTTCTTTCCCCATAATGTTTCACTTCGCTTGAATTACAGACTTTCATAAATATCCACTAAGAAGTAGGTAAGATGTTGCTTGTTGAACTTAAAAGACAAGTCCTTTCAAGACAGGTTTTATTTTCATATATAGAAAGTACATGTGCAATCTTAAGCATTGATGTTTCGCTACCTCATTGTCTGTGCTCTACTTCAATGGACTAACAATGTCCCATTAGAAACTATGTCTGTCCTTATTACTAAAATATTCCTTCTTACAACATCTTCTCTACACCTTATATTTAACTTCTGCTCTTTGGGCTCTACAACTGTTTACTCTTTCAAATATATATTTAAATGCTTTAAAAAACTGTGCTAGACTATGGAAACAATGACTGAATATTTTTGTGTGTCTAGGATGTCCTACATTCCTTCTTCTGCTTTCTTTGAGAAGTCCTTCTGAATGCCACTACTGTCTTCACGGAGCTGTGAACTGCAGTTTTGTTGCCCTTCTATTGCTCCTTACAGCCACGACAACCAGACTTTTGACTCAGTTCAAATTCTTTTGTGGAATTATTTGGAAAGGTTCTCTCACACTCAGATTGGAAGCTCTACACGTGTGGATGTCAAAATGTCACAGCCAACCTCACTGGCACTGAGAGACAGCCAAAAACATATATAAAAACAGAGAAGCAGAGATAAAAGAAGACAGAAAAAGCTTCACACCATGTTAGTACACGTACATCCAGAACAGTTAAATCTAATGCTACCGTGGAGTGAGGGGCTGGTGATGAAAACCAACTACTCCTATTCCTTTGAGTTAGCAAGTTTTAACTTAGAAACTCCAAGCAACATTAAAACCATAAAAAGTGCCAGAGACACTGTACGTGCAAATGTGTCATGTTCCAAACTTTAACCATCTGGAAACCAGCAGAGCACTACCTCACTACCAAATTAAAATATATAGAGGTAAACCTTGAAATAAGCCTCTAGCTTTCTTGAAGATACTCAGACATTAAAGTATACTGTCACAGCATTGTTATTTATATTTTTTAACCATTTGACTTAGTATTTTCAAAACATGCTGCCCCCCTCACCCCCACATACACAAAGTCTATGTCACATCTATTGTCACAGGTCAGTAATCCCAGTACTCTGGGAGACTAAGGCAGGAAGGCAGGAAGATTGCAAGTTTGAGCTCAGGCTATGCAACTTAGCAACTTACACCCTGTCTCAAAAAGGCGGGTGGGGGTGGGACTGAGGATGTAGTTCAGGGTGAAGGGCCTGGGTTCAATCCCCAACACTACCAAAATAAATCCAGCAAAAATAAAGTGTAACTTGAGGCTCATTAAAAACAATAGGAACAATAACAATAACAAAAATTTATGAGCAACAAAACACTTTCATTGTTTTAGTTAATAAACTTTACATTTAATTATATAAAATTATTAAATATTTTACTGGTAAAATATCCCTTTTATCTGTTTTAATTATATATTAACAATCTAAATAAAAATCTATTTAAAAGAAGGATAGAGTCTATACCTGGATTTAAGGTCATTACCATTTCGGCCCTAGATAATTCTCTTTTATGAGACTCTTCATCCTACTCTGTTCAAATGAGTACATCAAACACAACCTGCTCCTCTGTGCATACTTTGTGCTTCTCCACTCTCATCCTTTGCTTATTCAATTCTCCTGACTCTAGTGATTCCTCATTTCTTGACACTTATGGAAAACATTCTCATTCTACAATGCCTGCATTAAATGCCACCTTCATGATGCATTGAATCATTCCTTCAAATATAAATTTTCTTCCTCTAAACAACTCTTGAGCACATATATCTCAAAGGAACTAAGCCTTTTAAAACCCACCTACCTTATCAACTCATTTAACTGTGAATGTCACAGTTATTTCCTCAATATATCACTATTGTTCACCAAGTTTTACCATCAGATGTTGAAGTATATGGTTAAGGTTACTTCATCCCACCTAAATAAACATTCAGTGCTGTATTGGCCAGGAAATGTTTCTGATAACATTTTGCCTTCCTTCATATTGCTTAGTCCAGAACTTTGCATGTAAATACTAAGACAAATTCTTTAATATACCAAAAGGATCGTTTTATTGCATGTGTTGAGTAGTAGCAATGAGAGTTTTAACTATTTTTGTCCATTTGTAAGGGATTTTTAAGTTATGTATATGTTGATACTTGTGTTATGTATTACTACCTTAGTTACTTTTTGTTGTTGTGACAAAATACCTGGCATGCACAAATTAAGGAATCTTAGTTACTTTTTCATTGCTGTGACTCAATACACAACATCCACAAATTTAAGGGAGGAAAGGCTTAGTTTAGCTCACAGTTTCAGAAGGTCACAGTCCATTCAGGGGTGGCCGGCAGCAATCAAAGTACATGGCAGAGGCAGAGGTAGAGGCAACTTCTCACAACATCACAAACAGGCAGGCAAGTTGAGGCTAGGTGAGACTAGTCCTAGTATTAGACCTCCCAGGAAGGCAGGAAGCAGTTTATATGTCCTTCCAGGTCTCCTCCCAGTGATTAGCCCCTCCTGGATCCAGGTGTGGAACGTGTGGCCACCACACGCCTTTAATCCACTCCTACAGACTAGGCCCCAAATCTACCAGCAGCACATGTTTCTATAGACAATCCATTAACATTTAAGTACATGAGACTTTTGGGGACATTCCACAGTCAAACCACAATATAAGGGGAGGAAAAGTGTATTTTAGCTCACAGTTTCAGAAGGTCAGTCCATCCATGGATGGCCAGTAACATGGTAGAGGTGGAGGCAGCTCCTCCCATTACAAACAGGAAGCCAAGTCAAGCCAAGTCCAGTCAAGTCAAGTCAAATCAAGTCACCAATCAAGTCAAGTCAAATCCCAGAAAGAAGGCAGAAAGCAGCACATTTACTTCCAGATCCCATTCCAATAATCAGCCCTTCTAGGGTTAAGCTCCCCCCACACACACCTGCTATCCAATTAACACTCCTGTAATCCAATCCTCACGTCTGCAATCTACCCATCCAACCAAGGCTCCAGTCTCCCAAAAGCACATGGTTCCATAGACAATCCATAACATCCAAATACATGAGATTTTTCAGGGACATTCTAGAGTCAAGCCACAATAGTTACTATTAGTTACATTATTTGACATACATTAATACTTAAAAATCATTTACTTGTATGACAAGTCTTTTGTCGAATACATATATTGTAAATATATTTACCTAGTCTGTGATATGCCTATCTTTTGAACAATCACAATTTTTATTTTGATCTTATCCAACAATAATTTATTTCTCTATTATTATTATTATGCTATGGGTACTCTCTATGAAACCTTGTTGTGTGCCAACACCAAAGTTTTCTCTTATTCTAGAAGTTTTATAGTGTTAGCTTTATATTCAGGGCTGTGACCCATTTTAACTTATTCAATGTTAATTTTCTTAATTAACTTATTCTAAGTTAATTTTCTTCCTTGTGAATAGCTAGTCATTTCAGCATCATCTATTGAAAGACTATCTTTTCCTTTGATTTATCTGGTCAGATATCTTAGCACCCATTGTTGAAAATCAAATGATCAAGAATGTGAGCATGTGAGTGAGCCTTACTGTACGATTGGTGGATTTTTCATTCTGTTTCTTTAATCAGTTCATTCCCCTTCACCAATACCAGACTGTTTACATTATTGCAGCACTGCAATTCATTTTGAAATCACATAAAATAAGAATTTGTCCTACTTCATATCTACTTGGGCCACAGTCGCTCTTTTGCATATTCAGATAAATTTAGAATCGGTTTACTTACCAAAAAACAACAACAAAAAAAAAGTAAAACAAAAAAAACCATAAAACCTTTCTGGGATTTTCAATGGATTAGTCCAGAACTTTTAGGTCAAAGCAAATCTTTTCAATATTTAATTGCTTACTATAAACATGTAAAGCTTTGAACTTTCCTTTACACAATATCTTAGCTACAGACCAAATATTGTATTAGGTTTGTCTTCAGTATTATTTAGTTTATAATATTTTGATTGAATTGCCAAGTATTTGAGAATTTTAAAAAATTAAATGGAAATTATTTTATCAAGCTATAATTTATTTCCATGCAATCAGAGAATATAGTTTATTTGTTATGGTGCATCTTTTTGTTACTGAGTTTCATGTTCATTGAAACCTGTTTTATGGCTCAGGCTATACTTGAAGCTGTTCCAAGGTACTTGAAAAGAATAATTGTTCAAAAGGTTTTATTTTACTGTAGAGTTCTATTAGTATTAACTAAGTCAATTTATACTTTTGTTCAGCTCTTCTAAGTTTAAGCAAAAATTTTATATACTAGTTTTAACAAATTCTGAAAAAAGATTATTGAGACCTCTAACAATAATGAAATCGTAGCTTTATTTTTTGTTAATTCTGACTTTTCCCCTCATGTATTTTGAATCAATATGATTAGATGCCCACAGATTTAGCAGGGTTATATGTTCTTGATTAATTGACTCTTTAATAATCCTGAAATGCCCTTCTATATCTCTCACAATATTCTTCATAGCAAAGTCTGCTTTTAAATACAGCCGTTTCGGCTTTCTTCAGTTGCTACACAATGAAGGGTTTTTATGATGTATCTTAACCATTTATTTTTACTATTAACACCTCTACATCTTTGCATTTACTTTATTTCTTATAGTTCTCAGGATCTTTTAAAAAATAAATCTGTTCTCTCGGCCTTTTAAAACAAGCATGATTAGCCCATTTATATTTAATGTATTGATAGTAAGAAGAGTTAAGTCTATTGTCTATTCTTTTGCTAGATTTTAAATACTTCTTTATCTGTCCTTTGTCCCTTTTTTTTCTTTTTATCTGTCTGGCTCTTAATTATTATTTTCTTAATTTTTTAATTTTTTTGATTTTTGACAAAGTCTCATTCTTAGTCCAGGCTGTTCTTAAACTCACAGCAAGCCTCCTGCCTCAGCCTCCTGAGTTCTGAGATTCAGGCATGCATCACCACACCTGACTTTAATTTTTATTTTAAACTTTTACATATCTCCTTTACTAGCTTATTAACTATACTTCTTTATTTCATTATTTAAATATTAAATCCAGGGTTTATGAATTTGTATCTTCAACTTGCGATGATTTGCCTTCAAACACTTAATCATATCAATTACAACATAAAAGGAAGTTAAAATGTCCATCCTTTGTGTTATTGTTATTGTATATACTAATTTTTACGTTTTAAAGCCCATAATAGTTGTCTTGTGTTTATGCTATAAAGTCAATTAGATTATAAGTAATTTACAAGAACCAGTGATGTCTTTTATGTGTACCTTCAGATTTATCATTTATATACTTTTCCTTTTAAAAGTCCGTGTCTCTAACTAATATTATTTTCTTCAGCTTGAATTTTTTAACATATATTTTCACAATGAGAACTTAGTGGAAAATTCCTTGAACTTTCATTTATCTGACATGTTTTTATCGTGCCTTCACAGTGAAAGAATGTTTCTCCCAATTATACAATTCTAGCAATTTTCATCCTTATTTAGGACTTGAAAATATATCACTGTCATATCTTCTGATTTGAATTGTTTCTAATTTGAGAGATCATGTCTATATTTATTCCTCTGCAAATGATGTATATGGAGATTTTCTCTCATTACTTTTCAGCAAATTTATTTTCTTGTGCTCTGTTATATATTTTTCTCTGTATCTTCCATGAAACTGGAAGTTTGTTGGGTTTGTTGGTTTGTTTGGTATTTTCCTAATGGGCTAAAGCTGTTGTTATCTGAATATGCACATGCTACAAATTCATTTCCATGTCAATTACATAAAACTTGGGGAATTTGTGCCCATACATGTCACTTTTTGACCACAACCACTCGCCCCTCCCATTTCCCCTTTCCCTCCCTCCTCCTACTCCACCTCTCAGTGTCTCTTCTCTTTTACAAGTAGTTCATATCCCACTTCCTACTCTCTCATATTAGAATCTTTTCATACATGCATTTATGGCAATCCCATATGAGATACACCATGTGACAATCTTTTATCGCTAGTCCATCTCAATAAGCATCATGACTCAAGGTATCCCCATTTTCTTGCAAACGCTTCAAATCGTCTTTCTTTATGACTGCTTAATAGTCATATACATATACTTTTTATCAATTCTTCTGTTAATCAGAAGGTAGGCTGTTTCCAGAATTTAGCTATCATGAGTTGTGCTGCTTTAAACAAGTGCTTTTATTGTTTTGTTTTGTTTTGTTTTGTTTTTTTGAGAGCGATTCACCTGTAGTCCAGGCTGATCCTGAACTCATTCTTGTGGCCTCGGCTGGCCTACAGCACACAGCAATCTTTCTGCCTCAGCCTCCCAAAAACTGGGATTAATGGGTGGTGCCACAACGCCCAACTATTATGTGGTGCTAAGGGGGTGGACTCAGAACCTCTCTCTTCTTAGACAAGTACTCTAATCACCGAGCATTGCCCTCACTGCCATTTTATGAGTTCTTTATAAAAGCCATGCTCAGTAGAGAAGGAATCTCAGTGTTGTTTTTGATTTGCATTTCTCTGAGGGCCGAAGATGTTAAACATTTTTTCATATGCTTATCAGCCTTTTTACTACTTCTCTTGAGAAATATCTTTTCATTTCAGTTACCCATTTTTAACAGAATCGTTCATTTTTGCGGATTTTACTTTGTGAGTCCTTTACATACTCTAGTTATTAATCCCCTGTCTGAGGAGTAGGTGGCAAAATTCTTCTTCTATTCTATGAGCTGTATCTTCACCTTGTTGATTTTTTGAGTTATATATAGTACCATTTGTTGATTCTTGCTGTTATTTATTGTGCAGTTGGTATTCTGTTCATAAAATCCTTTCCTGTCCCTATGTTTTCCCTTCAGGTTCAGAGTTTCTGTTTTCATACCTAGCTCTTTGATCCATTTTGATTTGAATATATGGTGAAAGATACAGGTCTAGCCTCATTCCTCCACATGTAGATATTCAATTTTCCAAGTACTATTTGTTGACAAAGCTTTGCTGTTTTTTCTCCAGTGAAAGCTTTTGGTTAGCTCAGTAGCTAGATGTGCTGTTAGGAGATGGGTCCTGGTGGGAGGTAGCTTACTGAGGGTGTGACCTAGAGTGGGGTGTTCTTGCCCCAGGTTTCTCATTTCTTAGTCTGCTTCCATGCCAGGAGGCAAACAGCTTTCCCCCAGCTAGCTTTTTCATCATGGCATTTCTGCCTGAAGCTAACACAACTATGGACTAAACCAACTGGAAGCCATGAGCCAACATAAACCCCTCTTTCCTGAAGGTATGGACTATTTTGTCTCAGTAATGGGAAGGAATTAATACATCATCACTTTATTTAGTAAGGAGCTTAATAATTTGAAAAAATTGGGGCTGGAGGGAATGGCTCAGCAATTAAAGCACTTCAGCAAGCGCTAAGCCAAGCGCTAAGTACCCGAGTTCGATTCCCCAGCACCACATAAACTGGGCTTGGTGGCGCACGCCTGTAATCCCAGCACTCCGGAGGCTGAGACAGGAGGATTGCCGTGAGTCCAAGGCCAGCCTGGGCTCTGAAGTGAATTCAGGAGCAGCCTGGACCACAGAGTGAGACCCTGTCTCAAAAAAAAATAATAATGATAATTTGAAAAAAAATCCATGACTCTTAGATCCATCAATAAATTCATGTCACACAGCAAACTGCTGTCCCTAGAATTCAAGAGACAAAAGAGGCATATAGAATCACAACTTGTCAGATCAACAATCATAAGTGGAAATCATTGTAGAAGCCAACGTTGGATAGAAAAATCACAGGTGTAGTTAATGAACAGCTGGAGACTAAGTATGGACAACTGTGAGAATTAAAACTCCACAGACTCTCAGTCATGAGAAGGCCTCCATCCACTTGGGAATTTTTCCTCCAGTAATCACTGTATCATATCCTTAAGCAAATATCAGAGAAGATCCTCTTGTAGTCACAGGAGAAAGGTGAGGAAAGGAACCATTTAGGAACATTCAAGAATACTTTCTTCTTACCAAGAGCTGTCCTCAGACAAGATTGTACCAGACCCTAACCTACAAAGGCTTTATCCGAACTCCACCACTTTGAGGAAGGGTAATATACATGTTTGAACCAACCAGGCATCCTGTACCACCTAACGGATAAGGACTTACCAATTAAAAAAAAAAAAAGCACGGGTAAGGTCACAGACCAGGGACACTAAAGGACCTAAAAACCAAGACTTAATAGGACTACAGAATACTTCCCTTTCCCTCATAACTTGTTATTATGTGTCTGAAATATTTTAACCTTCATTTCTTCTACCTAACTACCCATGCCTGCTCTTCAGCAACAACAACAAAATTACAAGACAAAATGAAAGGTAAAACAAATAGTTTGAATTTAAAAAACAAAACTTGAAAAAGCATCAGGATGGAGTAAAATATGGCAAGAACTTTATAAATACGAGGTTTTTTTTAAACCATGCACAATATGCTTAGAATCTTAGCAAAAAGAACGAATACATGGATAATGTTAGCCCAAAATAGAAAAATCTTAAGAACGAATAAATAAGAAATTCTAGAAATCAAATGATAGCAGAAATGAAGAATGCTTCTGATGGATTCATTAGTAGACTGAATGTGGCCAAACAATTGTATCTCTGAGTTTCAGGATATGTAAACAAAATCTTCCAAAACTAAACAGTCAAAAGCAAAAAAAAAAAAAAAAAAAAAAAAAAAAAAAAAAAAAAAAAAAAAAAAAAAAAAAAA
>PVKB01000183.1:888663-979110 GCA_004027205.1 Ctenodactylus gundi | reverse complement strand
AGAGAGACAAAAAAAAAAAAAAACAGAGATAAAAGACAGAAACAGAGACAGAGAGCTATACAGGAACAGAATATCTAAGCAATAATTACTAATAATTTTCTCAAATTAATATCAGGCACAAAACTGCAGATATAGAAAATAGTGCAAACACTAAGCATAACGAATGTTAAAAAAATATACCTTGGTATATAATTTTCAAACCCAGTAAAGTTAAAAATAAAAATCTTAAAAGAAGCCAGTGGTAGGGTCCAATAGGCCATCTTGCCTTTAGAGATGAAAAAATAAAAATTATAACTGACTTCTCAGAAAAGTGTTGGTGCATTGTGTGCTTTTGTAACACAATTCTGTAGGCTGGGTGATTTATTAACAGTAGAAATTTACTGGGCCCATAACCTGGAGATTGGGAAGCCCAAAATTTCAGAGCTACATGGAGTGAGGACTTTCTTGCTGCTTCTTAACAAGGCAAAAGCACCATAAGATGAGACAGGAGACAGGATAAAACGTCAGCTTCTTTTTCTTTAAATCAAGAATTCACAGCAGGGATAGCCATACCACTCCCATTATAACAGCATTAAATATTTTCAGGGGGCAGAATTCTTAGAACCTAGCTGCCTATTAAATTTCCACCACACCAACATTGTGGCATTGGAGATTATATTTCCAAGATATGAACCTTGAGGAACACAGTCAAGCCTTAGCACTTTGTAAGTGAAATATGTTGAGTACTTAAAGTAGAAAGAAAAAAAGTGCCTCCTTAGAATTCTGTACCCTGTAAAACGATCGCAAGAAATGAAATGAAAATTTAAAACTTTCTCAGGCAAAAACTTAGGAAATATATTTCTAAGAGACCTGCCATGCAAGAAATGCTAAAGAAGTATATATGGAAAAAAAAGGAAAATGGTAGAGAACAGAAACTCAGATATATGTAAAAAAGAGAATGAATAAATAAAGGTAGATTAAAGGTTTTTATGTTGCCTTGTTCTTAATCCATTTACCAGATTATCCGCTTGCTCATAATTACAATAGCAACAATATATTTGGCTATATGGATATACATTATACTTATATACTGCACATGTACCTAAGCAAAAATGTTATTTATAATGTATATACTTATGTATGAGCTAAAGGTATGACAAAAATAATGGAAGAATCAGGAGATAGAAACTAGAAATGAAAAGAGACATACGCTATATGCAACGCCACATAGTTACTTGAAAGCAGACTTGGAATAACTGTAAAGGTACATTGTGAACTTTAAGCCAATCCTTTTAAAAGTTTTTTTTAAGTATAAAAGTAGAACTGATGTGCTAAGAAAGGGGAGAAAACAGAATCATAAATTGCTCAATTAAAAATCACAAAAAGCAGAAAATCTTGGAAGGCAAAAACAGGAACAAACAACAAAGGCAAAAAATAGAAAACAGTACCATATGTGGTAGATACGATCTAACTATATGGATAACCATAAACGTCACGGATCTAAATATACCATTAAAAAAGATTGCTAGAGTGGATCAAAAAATAATATCCAATTATATGTTATCTAAAAGAAAGAACTCTGCATATACAGACACACATAGATTAAAATTAATAAGATAGAAAAAGATATGCCATGCTTACACTCATCTAAAATGTGGAACTAACTATAGTAATTTCAGGCAAGGCAGATTTCAAAGCAAGGAAACTTATCAATATTAAAACAGTGTTAAAAGATGGTAAACACAAGAAACATGACCAGCCCTAATGTACATGCACTTTAAAACAGAACACTAAAATATGTTAGGTAAAAACTGCTAGGAGAAATAGGTGAATCCACTATAACAGCTAGAGACTTTAACAGTCCTCTATCAGTAATGGATATATCCTGCAGGAAGAAAATCAGTAAAGACAAGATTGAACTCACCAACATCATCAAACAACTGGAATAACTGACATCTGTAGACCACTTCACAACCAATAGCAATAGATTATATATTCTCTTAAACACACGTGGAACATTCACCAAAACATAACATATCATGAGCTGAAAAATACAGCAAATGATCTTAGAAGAAAGGAAACCTTACAAGGTCTGCTTTCAGGCCAAACTAGAATTCAACTGGGAATCAATTAACAAAAAGATAGCTAGAAAATCTAAAAATACATGGAGATTAAGCAACACACTTCAGAGTAACAGATGGATCAATGAAGAAATATCACAAGAGATTTTTCAATATTTTGAATAAAGTTAAAATAAAATACAGTTTATTAAAATTTGAAGGATGCAGCAAAGGCATTGTTTAGAGAGAAATTTATAACCTTTACCTAAATCAATAATCTTAGCCTCCATTTTAGAAAACTAGAAAAAGAAGACAAAATTAAGTCCAAAGCTGGAGAAAAGAAATTAGAACTTAAGTATATGAAGCTGAAAACAAGAAATCAAGAAAGTAAAAGCTAGCTCTGTGAAAATGTCCAAAAAATAAATAAGCTTGTGAACAGGCAATTTAGAGAGAGAGAGAGAGAGAGAGAGAGAGAGAGAGAGAGAGAGAAATTAACTACTAATACCAGAAATGAAGAAAAGAGTATCATTCAGACTGGCAATTAAAAGCTAAAATAGAAATATTATTAAGGTTATGCCCATAAGGGGTTGGGGGAATAGCTCAGTGGTTCAAGCACTTGCTTAGTAAGCTCAAGGGCCTGAGTTTGATCCCAAATGCCACATAAGCTGGACATGGTGGCACATGCCTGTTAATTCCCAGTATTTATGATGCTGAGGCATGAGTATTGCTTATCTTTAAGGCCAGACTGGGCTACATAGTGAGTTCAAGACCAGCCTGGACTACAGAGTGAGACACTGTCTCAAAAAAAGTTATTCTCAGAAATCCAATAACCTAGACAAATAGATCAACTTCTTGAAAGACATAATCTGCCAAAATTTACACAAGAGGAAATAGACAGTCCAAAATACCTGTATTTATTTTTTAAAATTGAATCACTGAGTTATTACCTTGAAAATAAAATGCAACATGACTAGTCGAATTCTACCAAACAGGTAAGGAAGAAATTATATCAATTCTTAAAATCCCTTTAAGACAATACAAACAGAGGTTATAATTCATAACTCATTCCATAATAGTAGTATTGTACTATTATCAAAAATCAAAGAAGATAAAAGTATCAAACTGTATCACTTATGTACATAGATGCAAACATTCTCAAAAATATTAGCAAATCAAATCCAATGGTATATAAAAAATAACTTACACCACAACCAAGTGGGACTTACATGAGGTATGCAAGGCTGGTTCCACATGCAAAAATAAATTAATGTATTCCTTGACATCAACAAGCTAACCAAGAAATACTACATGATTATGTAATAGATTTAGAAAATCATTTGACAGAAATCCAATATCCATTTGAGATATTAAAAAACGAAGCAACTAAGAAATAAAGAAATCTTCATCTAATGATAAAGAGCATCTATCAGAAAGGTTCATCTAACCATGAACTCAGTAAGTTTGAGCAGCACTGCTACTACAACATTGCCAGTAGCAGTCAAGATGGCCTTTTTCTTGAGAATTCAAGAGCAAAGTTTCACCAAAAAAAGAAAGAAAAATGAGGTAAGATACAACCTCTTACATTCACTTTTCAATACCATGCTACAAATCCTTTCTAATGCAATAAAAAATAAAATGTGTAAAAATTACACAGACTAGGCTCTAAGGAAATAAAATTATCTTTTTAATATTTACAAGCCAACCATTTTCCTACTACCAATTATGAACAGGTGGAATCTAAACTTTAACAAAACCTTATAATTTACATCAGTACCCCCAAGAAATGAAATATTTAGGTATAAATCTAAGAAAATGCATAAAAATCTTTGTGAAAAACTATGAAATGGAAGAAATATGTCGAAGATTAAATATTGCCAAAGATTAGTTTTGCCAAATTGACCTACAGATTGTATAGATTGTAATCCTAATCAGAATCACAGAAAACTATTTTGAGAATACAAAGTAAGCTTAAATTTTATATTTACAGGTGATTCCCACAACAATGACTCACGCCTAAAGGAGAACAAAAGAAGAAGATATTATTCAAGACTTATAATACAGTTAAACAAGACAGTGTGATACCGGCCAAGAAAAACATATAAGCCCACACAAATACACTCAGGTCATTTTTGACAGAGATATAAAGACAATCCAATTCAGAAAAAAAAAAGTCTTTTCCATGAACAGTACTGAAATATATAGACATCTACAAATCAAAAAAATGCAGATATTGACCTTGTATGCTTGATAATATTAACTCAAAATAGAATATAAACCTACATATAAAAAATAAAACTATTATATTTTATAAGATAACATAAAAGACAATAGAAGATCTTAGTTTGATGATAAATTTTTAGGAAAATAACAAATAAAAAACCCATAAGTGAAATAATTGATAAGCTGGACTTCATAAAAATTAATTTTTATGCCTTAAGACATTATCAAGAGAATAATAAAAAGTTCCGTTTGGAAGAAAACATTTGCAAATGAAATATTTGATAAAGAAATATTATTAAAATATACAAAGAACTCTTGAAATAATAAGAAGACAATCCATTTTTAAATGGCAAACAAAAAGACTATTGAAAATAATACACAGATGATAAGCATAGAAAAAAATCAATATCATTTTTCATTGGGGAATTTCAAATTAAAATAACAATGACATACCAATCATACCTATTAGAGTAGCAAAAGTTGAAAACACTGAAATAAGTGCCAACGAGGTTATGGAGCAGTGAGAACTCTCATTTCTTGTTCATGAGAATGTCAAATGGCACATACAGGTTGGAGTACACTGTGGCATTTTGTCACAAAATGACTCATTCTCTAATAATATGCCTTAATCACTTTCCTATTGATGGCACAATAATACTTTTCACTCATTGCTTATGATTTCAGTCCAGGACTGGGTGGCTCTAAGGCAGAAATGGCATGGAAGAAGAGAATGGCCAAAAAAAGCTATTCAATTCACGGCAGCCTGTAAACTGAATGAGAAGCCAGGCGCAACAATATAACCTTCCAAGTTATGTACCCAATAACTCGCTTCTTCCAATCAGAGCCCATCTCAAAGATAAGACTTTTTAGATCCAAACCACAACATTCCATCCCTGGCTCCCAAAAGGTTCATGTCCACCTCATTATGGAAAATGCATTTAATCCACCTCTAATAATCTCCAAAGTTTTAACAATTCCAGCATCATAAAAAAGTTCACCTTCAAATTTTCATCTGTAACTCAAAGAAAACCCTTAGCTGTGAGCCTCTATAAAAAGCAAAAAGAAAGTTAAACATTTTCAACATAAAAGGGAATGGCACAAGGTAAAATTTTCAATTAAAAGGAAGAAATGGGGAATAAAAATAAAGCACCAAAATCCAGCAAGGCAAACAATAAATCCTGCAGTTGAATGTTTAGCACCCAGAACTTGTGGTAGTAAGACAAGCCTCAAAAGGCTTGAGCAGCCCTGCTACTACAACATTGCCAGCAGCAGCCAAGCTGGCCTTTCTCCTGAGTTGAGTTAGCTTGGCTCACTGACTGCACACCAGGCTTTCCACACGACACTTCACATTCCTGGCAGCCCCAACTCCCTGGAATCTCCACTGCACCTTCAACTTCATTTTCACTGCTTCGACATTGCCCTCACATGAGCACCCGGGAGGGACTATGATGCTGGCACACATTTTTGCCTGGTATCCTAGGCTTTCTTCCGAAATCTAGGTTGAGTTTTCAGAACCCCATAATTCTTGCATTCTACAGGTCTGAGAAACCAAAACCACACAAATAACGTCAAGGTCTTCCACCGGCTCAAGCAGTGGCCAGGCCCTTGTTGGAACACTGCTGCAGTGGCTTTGTGTACCTGGATGACTGAACTTGAAACAACATCTCTCAATGCAGACCTGAAGGACCAGGGTGCCATGAGGTTCTCTCCTCAAATCAAAGGTTTTCACTATTGCAGTATTACAGTATTGCAATGGGTGAAGTCTTGCTGATTTAATATTCTAGCAACCAAGCTCTCTTGGTCCCAACTTTCCAGGCACTTCTTTCCTAGCCATAAGGAAAAATTTTCAAATTATTCAGTTCAGCCATTGGCTTCTACTTCTCACTATAGATTTGGGTAAAAGCAGCCAATAGAACCCATGCCACAGCTTGAATATTGAGCTGCCTTGAAATACTCCCCACTGGATTAATTAATATACTGCCCTTAGTCTCAGTCTCTCATAAAGCTTCAGGGTATGAACAAAATGTAGACAAGTTTCCACCGGAGCAGAAAACACATGGTCTCCAGTTTAATCACCAGTGTTATCTCGGTTCACAGTTGAAACTTCCTGAGCTACTACCGTCTGCATTCTAATTAACACTCTGATATTTAATTCTAACCAGATCTGACCATCAAGCTCAGCTTACAGTATTGTAAAGCTTCTCTAGATGGTATCTCAAAGCCTTTTCAAACTCATGCAAGGTATAAGTTGTCAAAAAAAATCATGACACATTTTCTGCAATAGAAGTTAGACAGTGCTGGTTCATTTTTGGAAGTACTAGAGCCATTTTCATCTACATTACTGTTAATTCATCTGATAGATGACAATTTTAGCTTCTTCCTAAAACAGCTGAGTGATTTGGGTGAGTGTTGAAGATTTTACAAATTGAAGATGTTAGACCAAATTACATTTTTTGCCATATCCTACTGTTTTATTTCCATATAGGAAAGAATATGCGTCAAGCTTGTGAGAAGTTATGTACGGTTTATGCCAACAATGCTCTACAAGAAAATCAGTGTCAATGATAGCTCACAAAATTCTCTGCTTGTCATTTTGATCTTAACAGCAATCACTGGCCAGGGAAGACCACCAAGGTTGATGACGACAAAGGCATTAATTAAGTCAAACACATGTTATATGACATGAGAGATTACAGAAGCATTGATCATCCATCACTCAATTCATGATCACCTAAAGAAGCTGTGATACATAAGCAAGCTTGGTATTTGGGTTCCTCATGAATTCAAAAATTCATTTGACCACACCAAAACATGTGTGATATGCACATTAAATGTGAGGAAAATTATCCTTTTATGAATTCATTGATAACCGGTGATGTGATGAAGATTGTTTACAACAATGTGGTCTTGGTTTCAACCTGATGGATCATGCCAAACAATATCAAGAAAAGACATTCATCAGAGAAAGGTTATGCTCTCCTTGTGGTGTGATTTTAAAGGTGTTCTGATTTTCAAGATCCTAGCAAAGGATCTAACAATCAGTTCTAATGTATACTGTCAGAAATTGGACAATTCAAACCAATTCATCATCCAGAAACATCCAGAGCTCTTCAATTGTCAAGGAGTTGTGTTTCATCACGACAACATAAGACTACACACAAGTTTGATCACACGTCAAAAATTATTGGAGCTCGGGTGGAATGTGTTGTCATATCCACCATACTTGCCTGACCTTCTGCTGTCAGACTGGCACTTGTTTTTATTCCTTCAAACCCCATGCATGGTATAATGTTCAATTTAGATGAGGCTGGAAATCAGCCCTTGCTCAGTTTTTGCCAATAAACACAGGTCCTTTTTTGAATGAGGAATTATGAAGCTCATTGAAAGATGGCAAAAGGTTATTAAACAAAAGGGGGAATATATCATTGGCCTTTATTCTTTATATAAATGAACTTCCAAAGACATAAAAAACACACAATTATTTTTCCAACAATTGGAACTTTTCTCAATAATTCCAATTGTTTCAAAACCACAACGTCAAGTAGAGTCACATCAACAATCCCATCCCGATATCAAAATCTGTCTTAGTCACTTTCCAATCTCTGAAATTGAGTACTATATACCCACAACTTCAAGGAGAAGTTTATTTTGGTTTATCATCTCAGTCTATGATCAGCTGGCTCTAAGGCAAAAATGACCTGGTGGGAGAGGGCATGGAAGAGGAATGGAGGGATGCTGTTCAACGCATGGAAGCCAGGACATAGAGCGAGAAGAGAAAAGCCAAAGACAAGAACACACCCTTCCCGATCACACCCCAACTGAGTCACCCTTTCCAATCAAGCCTTATATCTAAGTATGAGACTTCTAGGGAACACTTTAAATCCAAACCATAAAGAATATAATTCAGCAATCACAATCTTTGGTACTTTCCCCCAAATAAACTGAAAACCTGTGGTCCACATAGAAAGTTACATATAAATTTTATAGCAGTTTTATTCACAACTTCACAAACCTGGAAGCAATCAACACATCCTTTTGTAGATGACTAGATACATCAACTGTGGAACGTCCAGACAATGGAATATTATTCATCACTAAAAATAATTATCCAGCCATGAAAGTACATGGAGTAAAAACATAAATGCAGATTACTAAGTAAAAGAAGCCAATCAGAAAAAAAAAAATCCTGCAGTACAACTCCAACTACATGGCATTCTAGGAAAAGCAAAAATATGGAAATAGTCAAAGGATAAAAGGTCACTAGGAACTGGGGGCAGGAAGGAGGGATGGCTAGATAAAACACAGAAGACTGGTACAACATTGAGACCACTCTGTGTGACACCAGTATGGTGGCTGCATGCTCTTAGACATTTGTGGACACCCACAGAATGTACAGCATTGAAAACTACAAACTTTTAATGATAATTATGGCAAAATAGGTTCATCGGGTGTAATAAATGGACTGGACTGATGGAAAATACTGATAACAGTGAAAGGAGATGGGTGGGGGGTATGACAGAGAGAATACGGGAACTCTCTATAGTTACAATCAGTGTGCTTGTGAACCTTAAAGAAAACACATTTTCAAAAATTGTTCACTAGAAAATTATATGTGGTAGAAAATTAGAAAATTCATTATTCGTGCTGAGTACAATGGCATAGGTCTGTATTCCCAGCACGCTGAAAGGTTGATGCAGAAGGACTGAAAGTTTAAGCCGACCTGGGCAATTTAGAGACTCTGTCTCAAGACGAAAAACAAAAACAGACGGGAAATATAGGTCAATGTGAAGGCCCTGGAATTAATCCCCAGTGCCATAAAAAAATCATTATTCACAAGTGAATCAGATACAGAGACAGAAAAAGAAATAAAATCTAAAATAGACTATTAGAATTAAGAAGTATATTTCAGATGATCATTCATATAAAATATATTTCATATTTGCTAAAAATAGAAAATATATTTTAAAAAACAACCAAACAAGGAAAAATGAAGGATTTCTTTGCACATACATAGGAAAAAGCCTAAGAAACATTTTTTTTTTTTTGAGACAGGGTCTCACTCTGTAACCCAGGGTGGTCCTGAACTCACTATGTAGCCCCGCTGGTCTTGGATTTAGGATAATCCTCTTGCCTCATACTCCTGGGATTACAGGCATACAACCACCTTGTCTTGCTTATATGGTACTAGGGAAATGAACTCAAGTTCTTGTGCTTTCTAGGTTAGCATTTTAACCACTGTGCCTTTTTTCCAGTCCCTTCTATAAAACAATTCTAAAATAATTCTTCAAAATGTAAATAAATAGAGGAATGTCGAGCTGATATTTTTGATTTTACAATATTTTAAGATATACATTCTCCCCAAATAGATTTATAGTTATATTGTAATACTAATTTAAATTCCAGCAAATTATTTTTTTTAAATCAGCAATAATAAAAATTACATGTGAACTATGGAAGAGTCAAGAAAAAGTTTAGTTAAAAGTTAAAAGAGTAAAGCTCCTATATATTAATGAATCTAATTATTAAATAGTAGTTGGGGTACACATTATTTGATAATCAACAGACACAGAATGCTAAATACACAGAAAGTACTACTACCCATAACAAGTGTGCATCTCAGAGACAAACATAATTCCCTACTTGTTGAGGTGAAATATTTAACAAGTCTCCACAAACTACTCAAAAAATGAACACAACTACCACCTATGACAAAAAGAGGTCATCTGATATTGAGTTACAGGACAAGTCAGACTTTTCAGAACAAGAGCAGAAATAAAATAACATCCCAATGCATCTCAAAAATGTATCTTTGCATGATCCAAATAAAAGGTATTGGGGGATAAACCTTAATTGCTTGGATGAAAGAAAGGCAAAACCTTCTACGCAACCATGATCACATGACGAGTTAGGAAGAAAGCAACCTGCGAAATGTAGAACACGTTTCCCATGTGTAATTTGGACTCCTCCAGACATTTATCCTTAGAATATTGCTTAAAAGGCTTCTCATGTTCTGGAATCTACTTATTGCTGACGCCATTCCTCTCTAATTTCTCCCTTTTACTCCACAGCCTTGTCATACTAAAATTCTTTCAATTACCCCAAAGAACAGCTGCTACCTGCTTGCTCGTTCTCTCTTCAACGTGTTTTCTTCCCTCTGCTGGACACGTTCACCACTCTCTACCATCCAAATAAACTCTTACTCATTCTGCCACAGTTTAAAAGTTATTTCCTTGGGTCTTCCTTTAATAGACAACACTGGAATATTAAACTACCTAATTCATGACTTTATTATATTTTATTACTCATATTTACTCATCAAGCCTCTAAATTAGATTATAACATCTATCTGTAAGGACAAAGCCAAAATTTGTCTTGTTTACTACATATTCTCTTTGTTCAGCATAGTCATTTGCAAACAGTAGATATTGAATTTTCTAGAACCAGTGAGGGCACAAACTATAAAGAAAGAATTTGGGGTACCATAAACTTTATTAGAATTCTTAGAAAAAAACAGTATTAAGTACACTTAATTTTAATGATATGTTTAATTTATGTAATTACCATTGTTCTGCCATAGATTTCAGTTCTTATTCAATATGTTAGCATATCTTGACTATGCTAAAAGTTCCCACCAAAATATTATAAAAGGAGTCACAAGCCAAGCCCAGCGGCACAGACCTGTAGTCCCAGCACTTTGGGAGACTGAGGCAGAAAATTCCATGTTTGAGCACAGCCTAGGGAAGGTGGAGACTTAGCAAGATCCTCTCTCAAAATCAAAAATAAAAAGGTGCTGGAAATATAGTTCAGAATGAAAGTCTTGTGTTTAATCTCCTGCACTGATTTAAAAAAAATCATAGCTCCCTAATACTCAGTATTCTGCAGGACTAAAGAAGAAAGCAAGAAAACCTCACTTTTCTTCCCTACGTAAGTCTGAGGAGAGAAAGCACAAGCTAATGTGACAGATGAACGATACTCTGTAAACCACTCAGCTTCCCAAGTCTCCCTCGGGAGGATTTTCTCCTTCCTGGAGTTTTGTGTGGTTTTCTTAAGAGTAGAATGTTTCCCTTTATAGGAAAATAATGACCTATCGATAAACGATATTCAGCTTGTAAATACAAAGCAAGGGGAGAGGGAAGTCACACCATTAGTCTTTAAAAGCATCATTTCTCTCAGAGACCAAACAGCAAATTAATCCACAGGATTGCAAAAACTTCTATTTGAACACGAATTTCAACCTGGCCTTGTTTTCAACATTTACAAATAGAATGCAAGAATTAAAATGATGCTTTCAGAAAGGAAGAATATCATAGCCACAGGACGCAAGATTGAAATCTAAATACGGTCCCCTTTTTGTTGTTTTGAGAGCAAACAGGAAAAAAGATAATAACTTCTCCATTAAGTATTGTTCTGCAAATATTCCAAACACTGACCAGTTCTCCCAAGCCAGACTACAATAGCTCTTTCAAGAGACCCCTGTCCAGCTTGAGGATGAATTCTGTGTGCCTCTTAATCCCCGATTCAAACTTGGCAACAGTCAATGGTGTCAAAGGGAATCCAGCTATGAACTAAATTAGAAGCTGATAATGTTATACATCTATGGGGCTGGGCTTCATATCAACAACAAATGTGAGCCACTAATAATTCTTACCACTAAAGAGCAAGTCAAGAACATCAGCAATATAGCCTTGAAAACCAGTCAGTTTTCAGTATTAAAAGTTACGGACATTTATTGAGCTAAATATTAAAAGATGGTAAAATATGTAAATATAAACCAGATACAGGATTAATGTGAGAGATATAACCACGAAAGTGGATGGGAAACACAATTATGATTCATGAAAGTTAAGCTGAAATGTGAGTAAACACTGAATAAACAAAATAGAACAGCCAGTCTAACAGTGCACTCTTTAAAAGTCAGACACAATGTCTCAGAGTGCCAGTTCTGTAAATCATTGACTACAGCCACAAACAAAAGTGTAATATAAAAAAAGAAGGCTGCACAGCCTAACAATAAACTTTCACAAAGATGACAATCTCTGTAGCTGGGTGATCTATACAGCAGGTATGTTAGTCAAATAACAGTGCTTTTTATGCAGGAAGTCCTGTTTTCTATACAGATGTTTAAAACATATGGACATTGCCTTTCTTAAACACACCGGCCATGGGATTCACTGGAAGAAGACAAACTGTGGTGACGGTCTAAGGTCAGGTCAGATCAATGATGCAGTAAATTCAAAGTGCATAGGAGAACTGGCCGGTTCTTAATAAGTATGCTGTAAGAAACTTGTATGCCAAAAACAAAGCTGCAGACAAAAAAAAAAAAAAAAAAAAAGATTGTACAGACTGTGTGAAAACACCATACCTAGAAAAATCTACCCTTCCATCATTTGCTATCTCCTTCTTTCACATCCACTCTATTATTGAACCCACACGGTTATCACCAGCAAGTAATTTCACTCTCTCATGCTCACCTGCGTTAGTCATTGCACATGTTCTAAAAATCCCAAAACTTAAACACTGGAGGTAAACTAAGCATTTTGGTGACAGGGATTTATCTCAATTGGTTTCCATCAAGGATAACAACAGTAATAAAAATATTAATAACAACAATAATGGTGATGAGCTCTAAACTTAAAAGAGCTTCTAACAAGAGTTGAAACGGCTAAGAACAATAGCCTTGATTTCATCCTAATTTATAGTTTCACAAGGACCCCTAGAATTCTGCTAGATGTAACTTCTTCTGTATCATAATACTGAATCCTAATCACTCCCATTGCCTTCCTGACCAAAAACAAAATTTCCAACAGTAATTACGTTCTGTTTATGATAGTTTCAATTGTACTATAGAAAAGGAAAGCATTCTATGCCTCTTAAACTTTCATGAAGAACTATTGTGAGACACTGAATAGAACCATTGATACACGCTCAAGTAAACTGTTCATCAATTACAGAGGAAGGATTGGTCGTTGAGTACCTGTTTCCTGGAAGTCTTCAACTGACAACCTCTGGGCATGTGTAATTTCCACTGATGATAGAATTACAGGTGTAAGTAACAGGAAAAGTAAGCTGTAATGTCCTGCAAATGTCTCACATTGAAAGGTCATATCTGCTTGGAAGCAGAAGGTCCCTGGGGGCATGACTTGAAAGAGTGTATTCTCACCCAGCCCCAGCTCCTCCCTGCCCTTTCTGTCCCATGGATACCATGGGATTAGCAGTTGTCTTCCCCTAGAAGCCATGCCCTAACTGCCTTGGAGCTGGCCAACTACGGACTGAATCCTCTACAACCTGTGAGCCAAAATGAAGCTTTTCTCTTTCAAGTTGTGAATGTCAAGTATTTTGTCCCAGCAAAAAGGAATTGACTAACACATAAGCCTTGTTATTTTTGAAAGGCATTTTGCATATAAAAGCTCATAGTCAAATTTCTTTCTTTTATAAACTCCCAGGGCAAATTAAAAAACAATAGAAAGAATTTTGATATATTTTTGTCCAGATTCTTAAAATGTAAAGAGTCCACATATTACTACAGTTCACTTGTGTGTGTACATATATATATATATATATATAGAGAGAGAGAGAGAGAGAGAGAGAGGGGGGGAGGGAGGGAGAGAGGGAAAGAGAGAGAGAGAGAGTATTTACTTTTATTCTTTAGATTTAAAATTGTAGTCAAAACACTAATGAAAAGTTAGTCAGGTTAGTTCCACACATCCATTTACCCATGTATGCACGTTTAGTGTGGTTATATCATTTGAAGTACAGGTAAACTACTTTGTATCAATTTGTACTCATTTTTCATTGATATCTGTTCGTGTATACAGCATGAATAAGACTACTAAGGCTCCAAAAGTCACAACTAAACAAAAAAGTAGTCAGATAAGCATCACCAGCTACATCCCATCCACTGCAACCATTTCACACCCACCTCATCCGTCCTACCCCATTTGTACTCATAATCTCTTAGGAACCCATTCCAATAACTTCTGGTTTACTCTTCCTCTGTTTCTTTCCAAATAATTCTATAGACAAATAAATGTAGGTTTTCTCATTTGCCATTCTTTCTGCATAAAGCATCACACTGTATAATGTTCTTCTATATATATGTGTGTTAGCTTACATTGGGAGCAACTTAATATAACATTATTGTTTCCTTTAATATTTTTACAGTTATTTAATCATTTCTTATATATGCGTATTTAGGTTGTTTCCAATGGTATGTAATGCTGCAAAGACAGCAAAAATGGAAGTGTCTACAAACTAATATTTCCTTAAATATTAATACTGATCCAAGCTTGGGTTATTAAAATAAAACTTACTTGGTTATTACTATGTTGTATTATCATATTTGCTAATATTTTCCTTAGTAGTTTCCTTCAGTATATGTGAAATTGGTCTGTAATTTATTTTTATGTTGCTATCTTATTAATCTGAGTGTAATATTACACTTACTTCATAAAAACAAATTTTTCTCCATTTAGAATACTCTGGAGTCATTTATAGAACATTAGAACAAGCTGGTAGGTAAAGAATGACCCCATGCCCCCGTGGAACCTTCTGGAATAGTACTTTTGTCAGATATTAAATTGGTGATGCTCTATGAGAAATTCTATTTCCATATTGATCTTGAAAATTGATCTCTTTATATTTGTGAGGTCAATTTGGTAACCTTATGTTCTTAGATAATTATCCATCTTATCACAATTTTTACTTATTTGTATACAACTCTGAAGTTTTTCTAGGTATTTTTTAAACTCAGGATTTGTTTGCTTTCATTATTTAACTTTTATTGCTAAGATGAATGTATTGATAAAATTGAATCCTTCCCTGATCACTGCTTTGTCTGTACTCAAGAATTTCAAAGCATATCGCTTTATTTTCAGTTTTTATTTTAAGCCTATAACATCCAGATTTTACTACCTCTTCTATAAAAGAGTGGTTTTTAAAAAATCTGTCAGCTATGTCTGGTAGTACATACCTCTAATCCCACTACTCTGGAAGGCTGAGGTAGGAGGGTTGCCAAATTCAAGACCAGGGTGGACAATTTAGCAATTTAGCAACATACTGTTACAAAATTGAAAATAAAAATGCCAAGGATGTAAATCAGTAAAAATGGTACAAAACTGTAACACCACACACACACACACACACACACACACACACACACACACACTTAGGATGTTTATTTTAAATTTTCTAAGCCACAATTTAGCAGACTTTAAGAAGAGAGAAACAAAAACAGGGGGAAAAGATGGTGATTTCTCCACATTACAAAAATC
Organism: Ctenodactylus gundi; assembly: GCA_004027205.1. Taxonomy (NCBI): domain Eukaryota; kingdom Metazoa; phylum Chordata; class Mammalia; order Rodentia; family Ctenodactylidae; genus Ctenodactylus; species Ctenodactylus gundi. Next base: position 963,581 of record PVKB01000183.1, on the reverse strand, counting down.
ACTACTTTTAAATTCTTTCATTTCTTCCCAATGAAATCTCTTAACTATACTGAATTTGGCCTCATAACCAAAGTTTAAACAGCAGAAACAAACTGCCAAGGAAGAGAATATGAAGTATATCTATTTCTATGGTTTCATGAAAATTAAAAATCATCACGAGCTAAAGTAATTTTCAAATCTGTAGTAAAGTAAGTAATTTATTCATTATTGTGTACAATGTATATTTTGCTATTATAATAACTGTTTTAGATGTGAAAACAGGTCATCTGTTTTTATTTTATTTTTAGGTAATCTAACTTTAAACCACTATATATTTCTAGAGAATATTGGCACAAGGCGAAAGTAAAAAATCTCTGTTGGTAAGTAATATATCAAACCAAACTAAGCACCATAGACATTACAAGAAATTTTTTTGATCCCCCTTTTTATTACCTCCCTGTTCTCTATATTTTTCAACCTTTGCTGGAAGGCTGGTCACAAACTCCTAAAAAAGACACGGGTCTTGAGAAATATAAGACCTGATATTCATGACTTATTGATCAAACACCTTCTTATAGTTTAATTCAAAATGCTAATGTGAAAATGTTAGATAGAAGTACTATATTACACTTTCAAAGCAAAATTTGAAGGGGCAAGCTTTCTGATTATAGATTACAAACACATATCAAAACTACCTTATGAATTTTGCTTTACCAACTACTAATTAAAGAACAAAATGATAGTTTATTTTTAAAAATCAACAACAATAAACAAATGAGGAAAGTGTGCTACTTTCATGTCACTGTAAAAAAGTATCTGGCACTCACAACTTAAGGAGGAATGGGTATATATTTTAGCTCACAGTTTCACAGGGTTTAGTCCATGACATACTAGTTCCAATGAAATGGATAAGTAAATAAAATTCTAAAAATTATTATTAACATTTGATCATTTGAAAAGAAACTGAATGAGTTTTATCTTTTTCATCTTCTGACTGAAGTTAAAAAAAAAAAAGTAAACCAGAAAAAAATAAAATAAAACAGAGAAAACCGATAGCAGGGCTACTTCTCACAGATGTGAAGATTCTATTTCTACACTATACACTTGGGGAATGATCCAAACAGCATCCTCCTGAGTGAATGATAAACCTTGACTTGCCAATAATTAGGCAAATTCAAGCATAATATAAAGTAGATAATAAAATCTCAGGAAAGGAAGCTCAGTCTCAAAACAAAAGATACATATTGCCTTAGCTGAATTCTCCTCACTTGCTCCACTATGTTATAATCCTTGAGAAATAATTTTCTCAGACACTCTATATGGAAAAGTAAAGAAACAAAAAGGGAAAAAAAATCTACAAAAATTCTGGAAGAAAGAAAACATGACCAAGAATACAATACTAAAAAATAAAAAAGTCATTCACATAGACATAAAGGAAATGCATTTAGATTCAAATATGACAGACTTTTGGGACTATCATACCTCTAAGCCCTCTTGACAGGATGAAGTAGAGTGTGGCTGTCTCAATAATAAAATCCTTTGATTAAGAATAAGGAAAACAAATGAAATAAGTTAGGTAAAAAAGATGTGGCAAAGGGACTAGTAGTATTCCATTCGTATGTGCATAAAATAAACCTACTAAACGATTTTAGGAAGCAAGGATAATAAAGTAAATGTTACATATACAGGCAATGCAAAAGTAAAATACTAAAAAAAATAGAAGTGGGTGGTGTAGTTTTGGGGAAAAGTATTAGAGTACTTTGAAGTCCGTATCTTTCAAAGTAGGAAGCCGACTATTTCTTTAGGAAATAAATAACTTTTTGCAACTTTTAAAAACTAATGCCTTAGTTACTTGTTTCTGGGACATATTAATCAACATTCACAACTTAAAGGAGGAAAGGTTTATTTTAGCTCACTGTTTCAGAAGATCTATATCCATTCATGTATGGCTGGCACCAGGAGGACGGGTCTGATGGAGGACAGCTGTTCACATCATCACAAGAGGAAGAATCAAGGGCCCCCTTAGAAGCGGGGTAGGAGTTTATATCCTTCCAAACCACAATGCCTGTGATCTAATCTACCACATGCCTGTCCTCCACCACACACCTTTAAACTGTCCCTCCTGACTAGGCTCCACCACCTAATAGCACATTAAATCCATAACATCCAAATACACGAGACTTTTGAGAGACCTCAATATTTAAACCGTAACAAACATATAATGCGAAAAACTCTTAATATTTCATAGTGCCATATTTCATAGTGTTTTTAAACCTTAAGGGGAATCTCTTAACTAATATTATATTCAATTCCAAAAATAAACATTCATTTGACATACAGCAATTCCTTTAATTCTACTTTAGCTTTTTTATAAAAGTAAAATAAAATATGCTGATTTCTATTTATAATACCATCTGGAGTAAGACCCTAAACTTACATATGTCTTTGCATTCACCCATTAAGGTCTACCCATTCACTCTTTCATTTGTAAAAGTACATATAACAATGATATCGATCTAATATTAATGATTTTAACTTCTAGGTAACAGTACTAACTTTTCTATTTTCAAACACTTCTGCATTAATTTTTTTCTCAAAGGGATATACATTTTTTCATAAAAAATAGAATTATTTTCCTCTAAAAACAAAGAGGAATAAATATGCAAAGACATTGACTGTCTAATTCTGCATGCTATTCCTTTCTTTGCTCATTTCTGAATCCATTAGGTTTTTTTTTTTTTTGAAAAACTAAAGATTAAAGGAATTATTCTGAACATGTTGCCGAAAACTAAAACAAACAAACAAAAAAAGTTAGTCCTCCTCAAGCCAACATTACACAATCAGACTTATTTATTTTTGTGGTTTTGAACAAATTGAGGACTATCACACTTAACTACACCCCAACCCCCTTCTATTTTGATTTTTAAGAGAGGGTCTCACTAAGACATTAAGTTGTCCAGGCTGGGCTTGAGCTTGTTATTTTTCTGGCCTTATTCTACCTTTATTCTCAAGTATTTTCAGATAGCTAACCCATAGACAACAGGCAACATCTCTACTAAGTCATTGCTGCTAAAGTAATCATTAGACGCTTTGTTTCTGGCAACAAATTACTTCTTTACTCGGGTATGAAATTAATCAATATACAAACAGACTAAACAAGGAGCATTTATAACATATATCATTGTCAAATTTATTATTTCAGAAGAAACACAAGGAATTGAAGAAGAAGCATGATAAAATCTTAAAAATTCTAAAATCTAAGTAGTGGGTATATAAGGGCTTGTTATATCATTCTCTCAATAGATAGATATGAAATTCTATGTGTGTTTGTGTGTGTGTGCATAAGGGTCTCTACAGGGTCTCACTTTGTAGTTCAGGTTGCCTCTGAATCCAGTATGGAGCCCAGGCTGGGCTCAAACTCACAGCAATTCTCCTGCCTAAACCTCCCAAGTACTGGGATTAGAGGCGTGTGCCACCACACTTGGCTTATGTAGTGTGGGGAACAAACTGAAGGCCTTGCACTTGCTAAACAATCACCTTACCTACTTATCTATGGCCCCAGCCCCTTTTCATATTTTTTTCATTATACATTTTCTTATATCCTCCTCACACATTACATATAATAAGAACTCTTTTCAATTCATATTCTCATTTTTAGAACAAAATAACTCTTTCTTGGAGAAGTTAAGCCAATCAGTTGTAAACACTATGAATTAGTTTGATCAACTTTTCCCTCCTATCACCTAAGATCACTCGTACAAAGAGACAATTTGATGAAAGGAAATAAACCAAGGATATTTTAGAGGATGGGACATTTCAGAAAATGTGGCCTGAAACAGCAGTTGAGTGGAGAAGTAGCAACATACACAGGCAGGTAAAAATAATTAAGATGCACCAATTTTCCAAGATGAATGTGATAATTATCACAAACATATTGACAGAAAACAAAAATCCTTCTCAAATATATACACTAGAAAGAGGAAAACAAACTTTCTTTTGAACATTTTGTTTGTTTGTTTGAGACAAGGTCTTCCTGTGTAGTCCAGGCTGGTCCTGAATTTACTATTTAGCCCACGATGGCCTCAGACTCAGGGCAATCCATCTGTCTCAGCCTCCCAAGTGATGGGATTACAGGCATGCACCACCACACTCAGCTATTACGTGGTGCCGGGGGATTGAACGTGGGGCCCTGCACATGGTGGGTAACCACTGAGCTATATCCCCAATCCCTGAAATTCTGTTTTTTTTTTCTTTTAAATCATTCCATGTATTATCTTAGTTTTCTTCACAGCAGACAATAAATACTCTCACAGACACTGCCCTATAAATAATCAAAAATATAAAGGGGTTCATGTTGTATTTCATAAAACTTTGTAGTCTTCTGGGAGATTTTTATCCTTTTTCTACACATAATGGTAATAATTTATAAATTTTTGAGGTCTCGGTATGAGTGCACTTGGTATTATATGATATATCCATTAAGCTAAGTACTTTAAATGCATGAATTACATGAAAATTACAAGTTTTGGGGAAGAGGCCAGAGAAATTAAGAAAGTTCCTCAGTATGAAATTTCCAATAAGTAATATAAATGTCATTCTCTTAATGAATTGGTTTGACACCTAGAATTTATGCTTTAATCACTAAACTGATGTTAACAAATATATCGCTATTATTTTCTGTAAACATCACTCAAAATTCTTCCCCAGAAGATATTTAAGTATGACTTCTCATGTATTAAAAATTATGTATACAAACTCCCTCAGCAAAATTAGAGACTCTGTCAGAGGGTTAGGAAAATATCTAATGTAGAATTGTTTTTCTGTAAAGAGAATCAGTTGGCAATCCCAGAGCTACTCATAATCCTTTTCCCTTAAAACTGATTTCCACTAGAGAAGCTGAAAAATCAAAACATTTATTTTATTAGTCTTCTTTCTAGCTATGGTCATTAGCCTATGCCCTTGAGATAATACGAGATGAATAGTAAGTCTGCTAAGGAGCGACTGGAAGGACTTTGTCGATTGCCACTGCACCCATTCCCAGAAAGGAGCTAATAGATTAATGTTTTGTCATGTAGTCTCTGTTCCCTTTCTTAAATGTGGCCTAGAGTGGCCAACTTACATTGATGAAAAGGAAAGACAGAAGATTTGCAGCGATACAAACCAAGTTTTAATACTGTTAATTCTTTGTACTAATATCAGCAATCATTGACCTCCACAAAAAAGTAGCTACTTTCTAAAGCTCAAATACATTCAGTTTTATTGGTTTTCTTTTGTTATTAATATTTGTGGCCTAAAGCATTTCTAAGATAACAAGCATATAAGTTTCACCATTTAATTATGCAACTTGAAATATAACTCACCTATAATTTCCTCATTTGCTGCAAAAAAATGAGATAACATTGGAGAAACGCTAAGCTTCTTACAGTAAATTGCCTGCTCGAAAAAATAGAAAGTTTAATCTAAGACATAAATGTCCATCATGTATATTATTCACACAAGCACTCTAGCAGGAAAAACTAAATAATAATTAAATCTTTGTTACCAAAGAGCTCTTGGCTTGAAGTACAGTACCTAACTGGCATAAGAGGATTTCATACCTTGGACTGAATTTACATTCCCCTCAAATTCATACATTGCAGTTCTAACCTCCAGGTTGTGGTATGTAGCAATGGGACTTGGGAAGGTAATTGGGTCTAGAGGCAGACCTTCACAATGAGATAGGGCACTTATAAGAGGAGACACCAAAAAGTTTCCTCTGGTTTCTTAACTGCATACTCTCCTCTTGTGTTGAGTGACAATGCAGAGGTAAGATAGACATCTGCAAGCCAAACAGAGCTCTCACTAGAAACTCAATGAGCCAGCACTTGGATCTCGGACTTGTAGCCTCTGAAACTGTTAATAATAGATTTGTGATTTTTAAGTCACTTACTCTATGATATTTTATCTTGGCAACTCCGGTAAGGACACTATATGATCAGCTTTCTTTTCAGAAGTAACCAGATAAGACAAAGAGCAAAAGTGCAGTGCAACGAGTTCTCAACAAAAGATAGACCCTCTTCATAGACTCCCTGAGGGGGAGGAGGGAGTGGGGAACGAAAACCTAACATTCATTTATTTTCCTGTCTTCCCTGCTAGAGACAGGAAGATGTAAAAACTAGAGCCAACTTTTCTTATATCTTCCAATATAGCAAATAGTTAATCACACTAAGTTTGAAATTCCTCACCCCGGTTTCAAATGCAAGTTCTGCCAATTATTAACTTGGCTGACTTGACTTTTCATTTGAAGATAAGGACAGTATCCATGACATAGATTTATTGTGAATAATAAATCAGATCACGTATTCAAAAAAGTACTTAGTCATGACTGGTATTATAGAAAGTACTTGAGAAATGTCACATCCAAAAATATAAAAATCAGAGTTAGGATCAGTGATGAATAGTCCAGACAAATTTTATCCAAATCTTACAGAATTTTTAATCACCTCACCTGGATCACTTAAGAGGAAACATGGACTTTCCTCTTTATTTCTTTATTCATTTATTTTGCTATTTTTTAGCCTAGTTTATCTTCAGAATGTCATAGGATTAAAAAGATATTTAACACTGAAATACGTAGTTTGTTCCAGGTACCTTTCATTTAGATAAAATATCCTACTTGGAATCTAATTATTACCTACCTGAGAGCTTTCAAGTTAAAAACAAATAATGTTTAAAATATCTCAACAAGACATAATTGCTTAATGGGTTTATTATCCTATAAACACTACAATAATTATGACCTATGGTACAAACATAAAATGAAACAATCTACTTTCTTACCACAAACATAAGCTCCATCTGATCAGAACTATACACTAGAAGATATTACTTTGAGCTCACAGCTTAGCTGCCAAGCTTTCTCAGAGGCTTTAATTTATGCCTGCAAAAGGTTGATGAAAACTTTTCTTCCAGGTAAAAAATTAAATCAAGCATTGATTTATTGATTTGGAACTTCAGAGCACAAATATCAAGTTTATAATGAAAAGAAAGAGAGAGAAAATTTGGGAGTGGATAATCAGATGATGAAAGAAAATCTAAAAAATGAAACCAATGTGCCTTCACTAATTGAACTAGTATAAAGACAAAATTTAACATCATTTTATTAATAATTGCTCAAGACCTAAATAACAGCGCATTCTTACAGACTGTTAAAGGAAGCTAAAATACAGATTCAGATCTAATAGAAAATTCAGAGGTCTCCAAACACAAGACCCAAACAGAAAAAGGAGCAGACCAAATCTTCACATTCTTGTTTGCATTCCTATAGGTCTGGATGGTAAGTAACTAGGCAATCCCACAAAGTTTGGAAAAAGAAGCATAGGAAGATGAATGTAAGCTGAGTCAAGCTACTAAACACCTGACCTGGTGACCTTTATTTCTCTGAGATGATCTGTCCATGATGAAACTGCAAAACTACTGATTCTTGCACTGAAATGCAAGTTTCTACACCTCCGGACTTTCAAAAACAAGATTTAAATAACAATGGAGACATCTTACTATTAAGATAGCATAGTTGACACTTCCTGCATGTTAGAAAAAGAAAAAGAAAAACACAAGGGATGAAAACTAGATATCCTAAAACTGAAAACCAAAAATAACTTAAATCCATAAGGTATCTGATTTTAAGCTATTCCAAATCTTCATATGATCCTACTTAATTTTTTGTAAAAAAAAAACACATTTTATTGGGAAAAACATAGATGGAAAAGTAAAGTGAAGTATTTGCTTCTCAGAAGGGGGCCCAGAAGTGTGGGTTGTCCCCTTTAACTTATACAGGAGAAAATACCAAATTTTGAGAAATGTAGGGTAAATCAATAATCTTTATTTCTCTTATTTTTACATGATCTATAAATACTAGTCCATTACTTTTACATGATAATTTCTCAATAGCTTAAATATTATAACTACATTCATTATTGCATACTGCTAAGATTATAGCCCATATTTGAATTTCATCAATTACAATTTTACTTGCTAAATATTTTTAATAGAGGATCTTTGCCTAAGTTCCAGAATTTCATGCCTCAGGTTTCTTAGATAATCAGATAAAAATTTACATTTTCAAAATAATAGTTACAAATTGCATGACGTAAGTATTGGGCAATAAAATAGATCTAAAAACCTAATTTTACATTTTCACTTGAATAAGTGTTGCTAAATCATTCAACTTTCCTTAATTCATGAAGAAAAACATTTTATGCAGTATAGCTTCATCACTGAGAAATTCTATACCTATGAAGCATACTAACTCTTGAAAAATCCAAAATCAGATGCCAATTATTTTGCTTAAAATAAATCTAATCAGAAAAAAAGTGAAAGCCATCTCAAAAATAAGTCTACCTATCTTACTTGACTACAACATCTTTCAATATTAACATAAACTGCAAAACTTATCCAAAAGATATTTGATCAAAAAAGAATAGTTTCTGCCTGAATGATGGACTCATATACTCCAAATGGCCACACCATGAATGGACGTGTACATATGTTTAAGGGTTTGTGTAAGACTCACAGATTTCCTTGTAGATTCGGTCTTGTTAAAAATAAAAGGCAATTTAAAAATAAATAAATAAAATAATTCTGATTCTTTCAAAATAATAAATAATTGGTTTTCCCCACAGAAATTTTGGATTTGGTTCTTGATTTTATGAAAAAGAGAGACCTTCCTAAGAGGCAGAGCACTCAAATTGGTTAACCCACCAAAACACTGAAATAAAATACAAGTTGTAATAGTTTATTTGAGCTGATCTTTTACAGCAATCATATGTATGTGTGAATTTCACTTTCTAGAAAGTGGTTTTCTCTTGAACACACATCAGCGCTGTTCATCATAATGTAATTGCAAGCTGTCAGTCAGGGCCGCACCCTTAGAATTGTGGCAAACCGCCAACACATCTGTCAGAAGCACTCATAAGCTTCCGTGTGTTATTGTAATCCTCAAAGGGAACAAGCTTATTCACGGATTTTACATTCTCCAAACGAAACAATGACTTGCTTAAAAACCTAAACGAAATTGTGTGTTCCTCTACAGATCATACGCCACTTTCTCACCAAGTCACTGACCGTGCCAATGGCAATACAGTGAAATGATTGTTTAAAATCGAGGAGAGGTGTCCATTTTGTGTAGTTACATAAATCTACAACATGCACCCATTCTTAATTTCATACAGAACAGAATGTATTAATTATCTCAAGGTCTTTTCAACTACTCCATCAAAAATTTCATAGTCACAGAAAAAATAATTTTCAGTAAGTGCAAAAAATACTCTGGAATTACAGCAGGTCAGTTTTATTATCTTTATTTTAAATATTCCTATAATCCAAAAGCATCAGCTCTCACTACAGTAACATAAAGGGAAAAGGGAAAAATATTTGTAGTTTCCCTAAAACAAATATGAAACACATACACATCTCTTATTCACCCTGTATCTGCTTTTCCAAATAATTGTTGCAAGCATTAACAGTCTAAAACTTTGATAGCAACAAAATAAACCATTGTTAAAAAAAAGATTCAAGGTCCCAGCTGTTGACAAGTCATGATTTTTTAATGTTACTTTTCAGTTGTGTATGTGTCCCATCACTACTTAGCCTACACTCTCTCTCACCTAATTTTTCTCCATGTAACATACACCATTAATGCTGTTAAAGGCCTTTCATTTTAATTTATCTGCAGACATGTAAATTATAGGTATCAAAGATATGAACATCTTTTCCTACAAATAAAGAAATGTTCACATATACCTATGTGTGTATTATAGATATGTATTGTATTTCTCAGGAAAATACCAATGCTTACAAAAATTATGCGAACAAAAATTGCCAAACAGCAAAATATTATTGTTCCTCACTAATCAGTAATATACATAGACTCAAAAGGAGCTAGGAGCTACACCATACACACAGATTCCATGTCAATATTTGTTAGTATAGTATTTAGTTCAGACAAGTGGTTTCAATACTTTAGCTATTTAATCTTCATTTAATCAGTTACTTAATGGTATCAGATCAGTGATGATAATGTCCCAGAATTAGAAAATATTAAGGTTAAGTGACTTTCTCAACAATGTATAGGATAAATTCCTACTTTAAGATCCTGGAAAGTCATGTATTTTCACTCAGTTCTATGTATGCACAAGCATTAACATGCACGTGAGCTATGGTATACAAGTGGTAGAGAAGTTAAGAACATAAACTGTGTTATTTGCAATTATTATTTTGAAAATGTAATTTTAGATAAGGGAAGTGTTCACACGCAATAATGTACAGTAGTGCAAAATTTTTAATTTAGAATGCCTTATCTCATGAATTTCAACTGATAGTTTATAAAGCAGTAATATATATTCACTTTACAACAAAATATCTGGTCACTAGGCTCTAATTGCCCCTCATTTACATCTCCAATTGAAGTCAGTAGATACAACTGACTCTTCCACAGAATTTACCATGGGAAAAAAATTATGTGTGTAAGTCTTGGAAGGAAGTACAGACATGAATGCCATTTCATTCTCATCAATAAATTGGTAGATTTTCTCAGATAAATGTGTGATTTCCTTCAAAATGCATTTAAAAAGTTAACTATTGAAATATTTAAGTAGTATGACTAGAGTGGGAAATAATACCATATTTTCTTGAGGATGGCAAGTCACCATCCAAAATACCAGCTATAAATATTTTTGAGTAGGCTGGAAGAATGGCACAGAGGTTAAAGCACTTGCCTTGCAAGCAGAAATCTTTGAGTTTGATTCCCCACCACCACGTGAAGCCTGATGTGGTGGCACATGCCTGGAATCTCAGCAAATTGGGAGGTGGAGACAGGAGGATTTCTGTGAGTCAAAGGCAGTCTGGGCTGGATAGTGAGTTTAGGACTAGCCTAGGTTACAGAGCGAGACCCTGTCTCAAAAAAAAAAAAAAAAGATTTTTGATAATCTTATATTTAAGGACGGCTGCCTTTGTTTCCATGGCCAAAAAAAAAATCATCTATTCCTCAAGTTTTAACAAGAAATCTTTTCTTTGTCAAAAATTCACCACTGTTATGTTCAAACTATTTTCAAAGTCTTGCCTCATTATTTTAGTAGCTTAAGGAAAAAAAAGAACATTATGGGAAGTAAAATTAACAAATACAAATCACCAAAGCCTGCCATCTCTAGGAATCAAAAAACTTACCAGGGACTAAATAAAATGTTAAAAGTTGAAATATCAAACAACATGAATTATTCTAAAATAATAATAACATTTATTTGCTTTAGGATAAAATCCAGTTCTTAGGAATATTGTACATAGTTAAATTCTAAATTTCTCATACACTTATAAATTGCACAAATAGATGTGGACAATATTCTACTATGCTAAAAATTGCAAGATAAGAGTATCACAAAATCATTGTTTAAATCAGCAAGAAAAATATGGTTCCATAATAAAACCCTCACATCAGGCAGTTTTTGAAAGTCTATCATTTTAAAAATATATAACTTACCATTACTAAAATATTAATTTTTATTTTTATTTATATCCATAGCAAAAAAAGTATAAATTTTAAGGTTACTTAATGAAATCTCAAACTAAATATCAATTATCAAAACATACACACTCAAAAAATATATTTAGGAGCTGAGGATATATTAAGTAGAAAAGTACTTGCCTGGCAATGCTTACCACTGGGAAAAATTACTATTTTATGAAATAACATAATTGTGTATATTTTAAGTGCCTTTCCTAAAGTCTGCTCTCACTACATGAAATACAAGTATACACGTAAACATTCACGTTTATTTGTCTATATTTGTCATCAAATGAAATTCTGTGAATTGTCCATATTAAATATGTTAGAATTAAAATTTATTTTGTGTCTATACCTAGTGCATACATGCAAACAGAAGGAGAAACATATGATACATTTATATAAGTGTATATGACTTCGCTTAGTGTCATAATCAAATAGAAAAACATTCATATGATACCATTTTATTCCTATCAATTGAGTGAAATAGCCAAACAAACTGGCCCAATCCAAAACCATACCAAACCTACCCTTGCTACTTCCTGTGTGTTCATCTTATCGTAAAGTTGCATTTTCTTCAAATTTTTGTCCTATGTAAGTATCACTATGCTCATTTTACAGTTTTGAAGTTTTAAAATTTTTTTCAATACTAATGTGTCCTAATCTCTATACCTGTTCATGTTATATTACATAATTGAAAGAACATATAACATCTATTTCAATTTCAAATTAGATAAGAAATTATATTTTTTATGAAGCAATCATTTCTAGACTTGCTTGGAAGATAATGACACATATAGCCAGTTTTCTTTCATTAAATATCAGAAACAAAAAATGACAATAAAATCTCAATTAGCTAGACAAAATTAACTACAGTAACTAGAGTTTTTAAATCCTGAAAAGAAAAAAACAATTGCTTTTTTAAAGACTGCCAAGAAGAAATTTTTAAAATGTCAAGATGGTCTTCAAATTTCCAGTGCCTGGCACTGTGGCTGACGTACAACAAGAGCTCAAGAGCAAACAACTCTCAAGTTTCCAACTCATTTCTCTCCACCATCCTGGGTCACATGATAATCACAGAGACTGGGTGACACCTCTGAGATCCTACCTGACCATGAAGCAACAAAATTATATTTAATTATATTATAAATACAGATATGTTATAGAAAAAATTACCTCAAGTTTTGGAAAATATTTTCAATAGGTGTGGAAAAATAAACTTTCTAATAAATTTCTTATAAAAATAATATCCATTTGTTTGCAGTTTCCAGTTTTACAGTTTCTTAAGTAAACAAAAATTTGGTATGGAAAAATAAACATGTTTCTACTACATGCCTTAGAAAGTAGTAAGATTTTTTATATATATATATATATACACACACACACTCACACACACACACACACACACACACACATACATATAGTTCCTAGGTAAAAATACTCACAGTTGAGTATGTTGAATTATAGCTTAATATCAGGGGTTTTAAAACCAAAACCAAATAATATGATTGTCTGGTTATCATTATTGGTACTTCTGAAAAGGGTTTCTTTCTCTAACAAGAGAATGAATGTTCTTCTCAGACTTCCAGGGTCCGCTGTGATTGTCAAAGTAAGGTACTAAATTAAAGAATCTCAATGTGTACTGGGATGAATGCAGCTTGATCTAACAACTAAGCAAGACACAGATGTTAAATAAAGTTTATAATAATCATCATGACTTTAGGATGACAGGAAGAAATTGTTAGTTATATAGCAAGAAGGATAGGGACACTCCAGGACTTCTTTATGATCCATCTGTAAATACCCTAAGCAAAATATTACTTTCACTATCACGATAACTGGTATGTTCAAGGAGGTATTTCTGAGCCACATGAATGATCATGTATAAGGCTGTTTTGTTAAAAAAAAAAGTTATAGATTACAAAACGTTCTTACTATACTATTTCTATTTCATGAGTCCTGAGTCTATTTTCTTTTTTCTCAGTCATTGGAACCTAATGTCCATATTTGTTATTAAAAAATTACAGCCAGCTATGGATTGAATTTTAGCTCATTGCAAAGGCACTGGTTAAATCTCTAGTATCACAAAAAAGTACAATGATAGATAAGCTGCAAAAAACAGATGTCTACTTTTTTGTTTTCTTTTCTATTGCCTTAAGGCAAATTAACCTGAATCATAACAGTCTGAGGCCAAATTAATATGGCCAAAAAAAGCACAGGCAAAATAAATTTGCCCAGCCATAATTAGATGAGTCTTTGACTTAAGTTGTTTCAAACATTATATCCAACTACTTCCCATAGACACCATTTTTACCAGAGAAAAATACAAAGAACATATCAAGTGACCACAATTTTCACGCTGGCTCCCTGTTTACTAGCTATTCAATATATTGTCATTAATTCCTTTGCTTTTAAAATAGTATAAGAACAATATCTGTTTTCCTCCCACCCAAAAGTTTTATAACACTCAAATAGTACAAGTGACAGTACTTCACACACTATAAGCTACGATGTAAAATTAGAATATTATTCACGTAACAAACTAAGAACCAGAAATTTCCTGGTGCATCTACTTATGCAACGTAAAGCTGTTATGTATTTGATTCCCATACGTAGGAGTTTTAGAATCTTGGCTATGATCATGGGCTTCTTAGCATCTCAGTGACTTTAAAACTACGAAGAGGGAAGAAGGTGTGCTGCAAATGAAAGGTAAGACGTCTTTAATCTCGTGTATGTTTAACCTGCATCAGTAAACAAAAGGAGAGTGCAGAAGCCCAAGCTTCCGGGTAATGAGGTCTCCTACCTTCTCACTTTTTGGGGCTGCCTTAAATGCTTTGTGAGGATAATGGCTATTCATTAACCAGACTTCCCCTAAAAATGTCCAGGAAGAGTAAAGACTGAAGGACAGTGTCATTACCCAAAGGTCCTATATTCCCTCAAAATGGCCCTGATTCAGAAGGTAGCCTTTTCATCTCCAATTTCTTTAAAACTTTGCTCAGTTCCTGGTTATTGTAAAGCCTGGTTGGTCTGATGGTACAGGCCTAAAATCTCAACATTTGGGGAAGCTGAAGCAGGATGGCAAGTTCAAGACCCAGCATGGTCAAATTGGCAACTTAGTGAGAACCTGTCTCAAAAAAGAAATTAAAAAATAACTCCAGGATTGCAGGAATGAAAGATGAGGTGCAGGATATGTAACTTAAGCATGTGCATATGGACTCACAAACAAGTAGGGTGCACTTGAGAGCTCTGTCTTCTATTCTTTGAGTTTGACAATATTTGAATTTTCATCTTTTAAATAGTTAAAGTTTTCAGCAGGCAGTAAATAATGCGAGTTCGAAAAGAGCTGGAATATCTCATTTTTATCTTTTTAATCAAGAGTCAGATTGCTATGCCTAAAGACATTTTCCCTCTTCAACTTAAAGAAATGAACTTGTCAGATTAGATAAATCACTAGACAGCTGCTAAGAAAAACCCTAGGTGTGCTTCTTAATGTACCAAAGCCCAGATGCACCCAAATCAAGGAATAAAAGAGTCTATTAATGACAATCCCCTGGAAAACTTCCTGGATACATTTGGGCTTTGTTCAGAGCCTATCGGTTCTGTGTCTGACAAACCAGTTTTGGATTTAAACCCATTTAAGAAATAAAAGCAGAAGCTGATTGGTACAAGAGGAAAATGGGATTTATCATAAGCCAGAAGTCTAGTTGAATATGTAATGATGTCATCGCCCCAAAGAACATCAGTCCTTATCTTTGAGAAAAAAATAGAGTGACAGAAAAGGACTTCATGCCTCGATACTATGGCTCTGCTGGGAGCTGACGCCCAATTAGGGTGATTAGATATAAATTCTTTTAACAAGCATAATTTTAATAAAGCATAAAACCTGAAGTTCCCTACACCTGCAATGATTTGCCATGTTTCAATTTCAATTGCCCTATTAACTGTACTTCTTTCTGTTCCTATCTAGAATAAGTCAAGTCAGATGTGCTGCTTCTTACTGTGTCAAGAAAATGCCTTCCTCCAGGGCCAGGAATCTTCAGTTCTTCTGACAAATGCAACCAAAGCACAAGATCTCTCAAAATTAGAGTGAAAACAAACAGCTCATAATCAAAGATAAAATAAAATAGCTTTCAAGTTTCCTTAGTTGGTGAATTATTTCCATTTGAAACTTATGAAATCATCCATTTTACGACACTTTTAGTAGTAATATTTAGAATTATTAACATGATAAACTTCTCACCTATTCATCTTTTACTTTTAAAAATCTGCTCATCTTATGACTAACACCTTGGCATTCAAACAAATACTGCGCTGAGACAGAAAAAATAAAACCTGTATAAATGACAGAGTGTTCAACCATGAACACATTGTCTTTTATGAATATTATAATCACAGAATCAATAAGCCTACAAAGAAAAAACAGGACACAAAACGTGTTTTGTCATTTCTGACGAAGTTATAAAAACAACAGACATTCACTCTGCCAAGTGTTCTTCAATCCCTCATAATCATAGCCTTATTGAAGTGAGGACAAAAAGGGTCTAATTGCATAGGAGCAATCTCAATGTAATAGGTTATACACCCAGGCACTGCTGCACAATACAACAAAAACAACGTTCCCTGTGTATAGCAGAATGTCATCTCTCATTTTCAGGCAATTACCTTCTTTCTTGTCAACAGTTTTAATAACCTCCATCATCTCTAAAAGACTTTTGCTTCAGTTAAATAATTTTCAGCTTTTTAATATGCAAATGTGCTTGTTCATATGCATGGGTGAAGTGGCACTGCTACTTGAAATGTGTCAGTACATTGTGGAGCACCTGCACCTCGGGGAAGCTTGATTTAATTGACACCTAATACTATTCATTATTCCACTTAGTGAGCAACTCCTATTAGTCACCTGTAGGTTTTCCTATAAGCAGTGCTTTGGCCACCAATAAAAATATGAATATTTCTATAAATAGAATGTCCATATATAGTAAACGGGGTTCACTACTGTCAGAGTTTTGGGGGGAGAGAGAAGGATGGTATGGAATCAACAGTTTTTCCAGAAAGCAATCTATAAACTTTTTTTCATTTTTCTATAGATTTCTATATATATATATATATATATATATATATATATATATATATATATATATATATATATGAAGGCTTGCACTGTCTAGCAGACATAAGGTACTATGTTTCTTTTTTACACAGTTCAATAAGAAACATCCTGTTCAGTGGAATGAGTGAATGAATGATACATGGATGAATGGTTGGATGGATGGATGGGTGGATAGAAAATTCATGGATCATGGGTAAGAATGAATAACCAAACACACCCATATTCCAAAATATAGTATTAATTTTGAGTTTTTAAGACTGGAAGGGTGTTCTTAATTTTAATGTCATCATCCTGAGGAGTTATTTAAACTGACTTTTTTGTTTTTACCAGACTATGTGACCTACATTTGCAACAAAGTTAAAAGACAAAAGCAGAATCTGTTGACAAATTCTTACTGATGTTATCTTCTAAGGTACATTAATAGCTAAGAGAAAGTTAGTATAAGGTATGTGGGAGGATATTTTAAACAACTTCAAAATATCAGCTGAGAGAATTATAACACATCAGGGATTTTCTGTATTTATTGGTATTAATGTATTAAACATTTACTGTAAATGATTACAACTTAAGTCTATTAGCCCTTTTGGCCTTTATGAAAATAGAAAGATTAACAATGAAAACTATGTTCAGACTGAATAATATTGAGGATGCTTCTGTACCACATGGTCTGTGACCTTTTTGTCCATGGCCACATTTCTTCCTGGCATTAATGCATTTGTTAGTCCCAGAGGCTTAAACTACAGATGTTTAACATCCTGCTTATGGACAGATCATCTGGAATACGAAGTGAGAAATCTATACTACTTATTAGTATATATTATGAGTGTAACAGAGATTTAATAGCCCATTCAAACAAGATTAGTGAAACCATAGCTCAGAAAAAAAAAGTATCATCTTAACTGAGATATGTTCTCAAACCTGTGGGGAGAAAAAAAATAAACAAAGAACTAACAGTGTATTTTCAGCTGAAATGTACTTTAAGGCATCAAAAGAAAATGTCACTCATCTATGTTGTTTATATAGTGGCATAAGAAGCATTAATTATATCCTTCAATATAAACTTAAAACCTTTTTATGGACAAGGGATTTATAAGTAAGGTGGTAATCTGGTTTGTTGGAAAGCTTATCTACAACACACCGAGAATAAGCATACCTCATCTAACGTTTAGGAACCAAAAAAAAAAAAAAGGAAAGTGAGGTGACAGTGGGAAAAGACTGGGTTCTCCACACACCCAAGTCCCATTATTTCTAAGGAATAAGAGGGGAAAAAGAACAGAGAAATCAGTGGTCAACCAGACCTTTGTTGGTATCCCCCAAAATGCAATCTCTAAACTGAAGAATGGCAGCTGGCAGAACAGCTGGTGAATAGGATTAATGTCAGAAGAAAGAAATAAAACTCAACATATGTCCAAGCCTGCGGTGCTGGGACTGAGCATGATTATACCCCGACGGATAGGCTGAATACAGCTGGAAAGTGCCACTGTGCCCTGCTTCTCTAGCCCACAAGGTCATTGCTAAAAAGTACAGCTAATGTCTGAACAGCCAACTCAACATTGCCTGAAGAACTCTATAACTGAGAAGGAAAAAGGAAACCTAGATTCTTAACTCTGCCCATGTGCTGAACAGTTTAACCCTTAGTGCCTATTTACAGCTATACTACAAAGCAAACCAAACGACAGATTAGCACAGAATCTGAATCTAACAGATTGCACTAAAGTAAATACAATTTTTAAATCATTTAAACCGCTTAATCTCATCTCAATCATATGAAATATTTAGAGCAAACATATTTCCATCTTTCACTTAGAGCTTAAACAGGCACAAAGGAAAAAAAACTAATTAAATGTATAACAGCAGATATGATTTTATAAATTTTCAATGCTTTTCAAAATTAACATTTTAAAGTTACCACATCACAATCAGCAAAAGTATTTTAGAGTTTCAGTCTGTCATAGCAGCAGCACCATGCTCTCACCCTCAGGACATGAGAAAGTTGTCCTCCTGCCCTAACCCCATGTGGTAGCTGGCTCATTATAGCCTTTTGTAACAGTAGATGAGAGATACCAGAATTTAACTGTTGGAACTAGTTACAGTGATAAACAGCAACCACGTGGACATAACTGATAGATGACGAAGGGCTTTGTTATTTATAGAAACTTAGGCAGAATGAATTCTATCCAATTGTTTCCCTATTACACTACTGTAAACATTTTAAAAAGAGATCAGTAATCATTACCAAGAGAGTAGTGCCCTACTTGTTTCTGCCGTTCATTTTTTTCAGACAACTGAGCTAACATGAACTCAACAAGCAGATTATCTGAGGCAACAAATCATCTTCCCATTTAAAAACAGCCAGCACTCTCACTACATTCTTTTGGCAATGCATCCTTAAATAGGGGTGGGAGTGGGAGGAGGGAGATGAAGAATTTTATTACAAAGGAGAAGAATGGAGAAGTGACTCTTTCAGGGGCCTAAGGGCACAGCTTCTTATCCTCAAAAGAAATCCATGTGAAAATTCAACAAATAAAGAACTACTTGAATACCCCCTTCTTTGACAATACTACATTTTTATTTCTCATATCCAGGACTGATAGTGGAAGAGAAAAGGGCAGATCCTAGGACTAGGTACTGTCACGAAGCTGTCAAAAAGTTCCACCAGGGCTACGTTCTGTACTCAAAGGTAAATGTATCACTAACTTGCTTTTCGTTTCTTATTCTGCACCCTAATTACTAGCTCATATATGCAATAGATGCACTATAGCAGTCTCAATTTAAAAAAACAAGCTGTAAAAATTAGGAAGCAAAACTACAGTAGGCAAGTGAATAGCTCGAGATTCCAGGAGCCAATTTGGTTTTCTTTCTTAACTGGCTTTCAAATAAGCATGCCTATATTTATTAGTGGGGGGACTTCTTCAGCTAAGATACTCACACAACGGGCTCTTCAAGGAACATTTCAGATAATTCGTCAACTCAGAAAATTATCATATGATATCATTGGTTTTAATCAGGAATTACTACTTTTTAAATACTTGGTCTTCATTTTCTGCACATGCCAGGTGTTACCTAGATTTAGAACTGATAACTTTTAATGCCTATTGGTGTTTGGACATCTTAGTTTTATTTCTAAATCTTTACTAACATTTTAAAAGTACTCTTAGTAGTTTTTATTTTGAAAGTGTTAAACTGGTATAATATATAATTCTATAAAGCTCAAATTGTCCTATATTAAATGTTTAACACTAACACTAAAAAAAAGTCATGTCTGCAAAACTCAAATGCTACAAAAATCTGGGTATAGTCCAAATATATATTCAAATAGAATTGCCAAATTTAATGCTCTTATAATGGCTACTACCATTTTATAAAATTCTGAGATTGCATGCTTTTAGTTTTAATAGTATTCAACATTTATTAGAATCCTTAAACACTGAAAAAAATGTTTTTATTTGTCATTACAGAATATAGAAAGAAACCTACATAGCTTATTAATGTCTTCTGAATTGTTTAAGAGGATTTTAAGATAGGAGTTAAAAGAATTTCATAATCTTAATTTCAATTTCTCCTTTTCATTTAATAGTAGACATTCATTAGGACCCACACACTGTAATAAATTATAATAATTTCAAACAAGAATTAAATTACTAGGTACCTAGTGAAAGAGCCATTTTTTTCTTAGGTACCCTGTAATCTAACTGTCAGATTTAAAATCTATTCCCAATCAACTCTTCACAACATTCACATTTATTCATCTATGTTAAATTAATAAAAGGTGTGAATAATACTGACAAAATTGATCATTATTGTTCATGTAGATTTAGAAAATTATAAGGTAATCTAAAATGTAAAAGGAATTGAGAGAAACTATTAAGGTCCTTATAAATAAATTCATCCTATGCTATTTTTTCAAATCAAGACTGAAACTTCTACGAGACTTATTTAAATTGACTATCCAAGCTATTTGATAAATTGTGCATTTTTAGAGCACAAACCATTTTCATTATTTTTGACAAATATCAGTACAAAGACTCTACCAGAGCATTCAGGTTCAACAAATACTTTAGGAAAGTATGCCAAAATGATGTCAGAAAGTAAAAACCTAACAGCCTGAAACAGCTTACAGCCAAGGCAGTTTAATGAAGAAAAGACACAACTACCACAAGGGAACATAAGAAAAAAGAACCCTTCCAGAAATAACTACCACCCCCTTCATTTTTCCTGTAGATAAGTAATGTAGTTATAATTCTTACCTGGACTACCAGAGATAAATACAATTCTATTGACTAACGTCCCAAAACAGAACTCCCTATATAGAACAAGTTTGCATACTTAGAGTAGCTCCTACCATCTAACCTTCCTGACCCTCTTCCTTTCTATCCGGCATCCTTGAAGATGAAGGAAAGCATGTCAACATCTGTTCCCATTCACACCGATTTTAATTTACCAAAAGAGCTTTGCTATTTTCAGCGCAGACTCCTGAGCACAATGACAGATTTAGGGCCTTTACTGAGGTTGCATTTCTAGTGTGTCAGCATTTCCTACTCACCAAGAGTAAATTCCAGGGGGTCACAACAAAGAAATAGCTGAAATTCAAACTTCATTATACACATTTTTCCCACCCTTATTTATTTCATCAGAACCGAAGCTACCAACACGCTGTCCTCTTTAGTGGGACTCCACTGGAGCTGCATGGTAATTGAACTGAAATTATCTGGTCCTGGGGCAAAACTGAAAGTCCTTTAAGTGCCTCCTGGGAGGCTCTGCATATATAATTTTTCTCTTCCACAACTTTTTATCAGACCACAATTTTATGCCATGATGTAATAACTTTATAACTCTTTATATTTGCGTAGCACTGTATGATTTTAAAAAAAACACTTTCATCTAATTAATCTCTGTTTCATAATTTGATTGAGATTTAAGTTACAAATATTTTTTCCAACCTAAGAGTTCCAAAATCATGTGGCTTTTTTTATGCCCTGCTTTATGCAGACATTTTAAATACGTGTGAAGAAAGTCATTCTCACGCCAACCCAGTTTCCCTGGATAATTCAGAGTTTTTAAGACACAATATGAAGAGCAACTTGAGGAAACAATGCACAAGTTGTGTTGTAATCAAATAACAACTAAGATATGAGCAGCTGAGCAGAAGGAAGATGGGCAACGGAATGCCGTGCAGCAATCAGCACTGTTGACTAATCAGAATTTGAGACACTAGAAGGTAATAAGGGTATTATAAAGAATGGCTTATTGAAGGAGCAGCTGTTTATGTGTAGCTCAGTGTTTAAATGAGTTCCACTAGATTGCCATGGTATGTTTTGGTGAAAACGTTTAACTCCTTTTAAAATGATCATTAGAGAAGAAACAGCAAGTACCAAGTGGCAAGTATGGAGACATCAAAACAGTAACCGGGATTTTTTAACAAGTTTAGAACAGCAAACTTGGTGTATGAAAATTGTTACAAATGCAAATTCCAATGACCTTTTTTAAGTCCAGAGTTTTTTGGTACTCATTTTTCTCTTTAAAAGGTTAAGAGTGGATTTGTGACACCATCATCACTAGGGTGCTCAGGGCACAAAGATGAGGCAGGGGAAATCTTTAGCAGATAACAAAAAAAAAATTTAAAATGTCCATCAGAAATGTGTTCATCTTTTCAATAAACCAAAGGAATAAGTACCTG
Organism: Ctenodactylus gundi; assembly: GCA_004027205.1. Taxonomy (NCBI): domain Eukaryota; kingdom Metazoa; phylum Chordata; class Mammalia; order Rodentia; family Ctenodactylidae; genus Ctenodactylus; species Ctenodactylus gundi. The sequence goes on along the minus strand of PVKB01000183.1, from coordinate 941,279 downwards.
AATTATATATTAAAATAAAATTTTGTATATTTTTGCTCAAAAATAGAATAAATGCTAAAAGGACTCTTCTATATTATTCTATATTGACTTAGAGGACACAAATAATTTTTATAGCAGAGTTAATGCAAAATGACACTAAATTCACTAATTTTATGTTCACAAAGCAATAATCATCTTATTCAAAACTATTTGCCACACAACTGAATTGGCTTTTCAGTTAGATTGATTGTTACAGAGTTTTGTCTTCTTTACTACCATCCAAGAAGTAACATCTCTTCTTTCATCTTCTCTAGCAAGAACAAAAATATTCCATGAACTACAGCACAAAAGTAGTGAATAATCCTTCACTAAATCTATCATAATATAGAATTATGAATGCTACATTTTGACAAGTGTTCAGTAATATTGTAAGCAGTCAGCAAACGGTCAAAACTCTGCAATCTTTTGTAACAGTTCACATGTCAAACTGGCAAAGTGCCCACAGTGTACAGCAGAAAAAAAAATCTATTTAATGTCTGCCCCACAAGGCGACATGAGGTTTGATTGGCAGAAAGCAGAGAGTGGCTTTTGATCATGTGTCCTAACAAGCAGTTCCAGCTCCTGTCTTCTCAGCTGATGGGCTCCACATTACTCATTCAAACAGAAGTGACAGACCACTGCACTACACTCTGGCTCTAGTCATACGCAGTGGGAGCTATGCTGGAGACAGAGTCACTGATTAAATATATCACTTTTTCAAGACAAGCAGGTTGTCTGAATCAAAGTTGGACAGAATAGACTCAACATTATTAAAAGGGGATATAAAACTGGGATTGAGTGATGTTCAGCCAGTTTGCACAGCCTCAGGGATTCCCAGGCTGACAGGGGGGATAAGGAACAGCAGAACTCATAGAACAGGGTCAGAAATTAGCTGTGACACCTTGGCTATTTTCCCATCACTTCAGGACCACTGGGTTTCAAAATTCTGGAGTCTCTTTTTACCTTTTTTACTTTCATTTTTTAAATGAATTCAGTAGAGGGAGAAAAACACATAAAAGCATGATTACTGCAGTTTGTCAATTATAGTCTTAAAGGGAATAAAATACCGGATGCAACCCTTTGCATCTCATTTTAAAATATACTAATATAGGTTCTTCAAACTAGGACTCTTATTTTAAAATTTTATTGCATTGACTGGCTTGGTATTATACTGCAACTTTAAACTCTAAGAATATTAATCATAGAAATATTTTAGTTTAAAAATTTTAGGTACTCTGGCTACCAGCGAGCTATATAAGTGCTAGTGATCATATTTATTCATCCCACATTCTTTCCTATAAATGCAATATTTAATAATATTTAAAACTTTGGCTTAATACATACATTCAGGTGAAAATATCTAAAATTAAAAAATGTTCAATACACATTTTATTGTCTAAATTTTATAATTTCAAATTACTAAACACATCTTATAATCTAGAGTGGATTATTAGGTACTGGTGAAATGCGAAGAAATAAAATCTACAGTTATATTCTATTTAGAAAAGTAAAAATCAGTGTTGGAAGAAGTAAAAAGAAGAAAGCAACTGTTTGGCTGAAAACTAGAAAAAAACAGACCAACACATCAGAAACAATTTCAAACAAATCATTTGAAATAAAAATATACAACTGGATAAATAGTCCATTTAGATATTATTTTAAAACAGCCCTTCCACAGAGCTTACTTTCTTATCTCTAATATAAAGAATTATTTTATTTACTTTTTAGTAGTATACTCGAGCTATTGCTTGGAACACGTACATTCTTATTAGCTTTGGCACCACTGTAAATATTTAGTAGCAACCTGCTTCTCTGACATTGAAGATATGATTAAAATATTAAATGTTCCTACTACACTAAAGACAGAGTTTCAGTAGAAGAGAGAAAGGAACTAAGCTGTATCCCTGAAAAAAAATACTGATTTAATGGAGATGAAGAGCAACACTGATTGTGTTTGTTACAAGATAAAATTACAAAGAAATGGTGCTAAATCTATGAAAATAACATTTTGTTTCATTGTACTACTCAGTTAATTAATTTGAATTTTAAAGTTAATTTAATACTTGCTGGAATATAGTTAATAAAGGAATTATTTCTCAGAATAATTCTAATACAAATAATATATGACTTGTGTTCTGTATACTATAGACTATGCAATCTCTAATTGATAAATAACTCCATATTAATTAAATATGCATTTACTTTATTGAAAATAAAGTTACATGTCATCTGGTTTCTGCCTTTGTGCCTTTAAAGGTCTTTGAAGATATTAAAAATAATGACATAGACAATTTTATCTCAGATTATCAAAGACACAGACAAGCAATTCTTTAGATACCATTTTTTAAATGTAAGAAAATTATCATAAAGAGGATAATTTGACTTCTTACATGAGCCTCGATTTTAGAAAAAAGGAAAAAAAATTATTGGCAAAAACCTTGCAAACTCAAAACACACAGTAAAGTAGTATTTTCGATTTTTTTTTCCCCTTGAATGTAGACTACATTTACTATTTTCCCTTTTACCGTCCCTGCTACCACCAACATATACCTTTATACTCACGACTGGCAGGAAAAAAGGACGAGAAATATCACAATGAGTAGTCAATTACAATAGATAAAAAGAAATCAAATCTACATATGTATTGCCAATGAAAACATATTAGACTAAGTAATCTGAAGCTCTCCAAAATGTATTTCTCCCTTTGTACAATCTAATTGTGAAAAACAATCTCATTGCAAAAGCAACCGCATATTACCCATGTTTTACCAGATGGGTCTTTTATGTTCTATGCCAGGAAAGGCCAAAGAAAGGGTAGAAAAAAAATCCACAAGATGTTTTGCAACACGATAGGAAAGAATATTTTCTTTTAAAAAACCCAAAATAATTAATTATTTTAGCCACTATATTATTGCTTACAGTAATACACAGCAATAACATTTACATTGATTGAATTCTGTTTCCTTAATGTGAAATTTGTTTGGGGTTAATTAGCACGGCTGAGGAATAAGCTTAATAATTTTACGTTGTTTACACTGGAGGCAGTTTCCCACGAGCACTGCTCAGGGAGGAAGTGACATCTAATTTCAGACAAAACATGGAGGTGAGAGTGGCTGCTCACTGTAGGATGGCAACTCAGGGGCTTCCTTCTTCAGCAAACCTCCCCACGACCTGGGGGACTCGAATGGTAACAATACAAAGTAGCTCAAATTATTTCTCAGGCATGGTAAGTTTTGAAACTAAACACTAAGCTGAGCACGAAGAAAAGAAAAGCACATACCCAAATGGAAACAGGCTACAGTATTAGACATTTTTACCTCCCTTCCTTAAGAAAAAGCAGGTCTAATTAGTTGTCTTCCTAAAATGCGTACCTAGCATTTTTATTATGTATTATAACATTTTGCTCAGAGCTGACATTTTTATTCTGACAAGCACTGTCTGGAGAGCTCTCAATAAATAATACATTGACAATTTTCAGTAAATAAGCAGTGGACACAAATCGTTATCCTTACTTACAGCTGCCCCACTCTAATAGTGCTTTTACAAGTGAGGTGACTATTCAGTCTAATGCAATCCTCTCAGTGCTGGAAAGACATTTTCATTCATTACCACGGTCACAAGCACTTAAAGCACTTTTAAGCCCTGTTGCAAAACAGCAGGAATGGCAGAGCAAGTGGGGCTAACGAAAACTAAAGTTCATCACCAGAGAAAACCTGAGGCTGTTCACCTAAACAACCAAGAAATGCACTTCTGCACAGGCCACTTCGAGGCTTCCAGACCTACTTGTGTAAGAAGAACGCAGGATTTTCTTTGGCAATTAAAGGTTACTATTCTTAAAGCCCAACCATTATAGGCTTTGTTATCAGTATCAAATTTGATTCATCATGCAGTAATATGTATTAAGCACCAGATAATAAAGGGTCATGATATGACCTGAGTGCTGTGTCTTGGTAAAGGTACAGATACTGAAAATAAAACTTGATTTCAGATGGATGAATTTGAAAGCATACATAACATCTCTCTCTTGCCCCCATTAGCTTTTCTTCCCTGACAATAGCCCTTAACATCAGTACTCTAACTAATCACCAAAGCACTAAGGCAGTTCTAAATTTCAGTTTTGTTCATGATATCACATCGACCTGATTTTCTAGCTGGGAAAAAAAAATCAAACAAGTGAAACAAGATTTAAAGAAAGAGCAATAAAATGAGTAGTAGTATATAAATACACCATGACATAGACAGTCTGCAGCTATTACTTTCACCTTACACCTCGATTAAATCAATTTACCCATTATTTAAATGTTTTAGACAAATGGTCATGAATATTGCTGAAAATATGTTATCCAGTCAAAAGTTGATTCTGTGGTAAAATTACTGTTATGAGGTATGGAATAATGTTTTGATCAGTACAGAACACACATACCACAGTGGTCCCAAAAGATTATAATAAAACCAAAAAATTCCTATCACTTAAGTGACATAGAAGCCATCATAATTTGGTAGCATAATACATTATTTTAATGATTGTAATGATTCTGGTATAAAAAAACTGCAGCTCTGTCAGTTATATGAAAGTGCAGTAGTGCTGCAATTATGTACAGAACATAATTTGAGAGTGATTAATAAATGCCTGCGGTATTGGTTTACTTATTTATTGTACTTTTATTGTCTTTTAAGAGTGTATTTCTACTTAATACAAAGTATTAGTTTATTGTACAACAGAACACCATGTTCTGCCGGCAGCAGCTTTGAACATCTTGTACTTCTTGCATAAGAGACTATATGAAGTGACTGGTTCATACCATTTAGGTTTGTATACGTGTACTCTACGAGATTCCCCCCCAAAAAAAATCTAATGCTATATCTCTAAGTATGTATCACCAATGTTCAGTGACATGGTTGTACACAGTTTTGGTTACAGTACAATATAATACAAAGATGACATACCCTAGTTCCCAATCATCGATGTGCATCAGAAACAACTGCAGAGCTTATTAAAACACACATTGTTCAGCCTTTCCAAGGTTCTGATCCAGTAGATTAAAGGAGAGGCCTAAGAATTCGCATTTCTAACAAGATCCCAAATGATGCCAAGGCTGATGCTAATTTGAGAACCACCATAATACACTGGCAATTTTCAGTAAATAAGCAATGCAGTATTAACTGATTTGATTTGAACAGATAAGCAGCACATGATCCATAGTGGAATAGCCCATAATCATGTCTCTTTCTGTGAATGGAATGCAGATCACAGAGCTTCCACACATGGGCCAAATCTGAATACACCCATGAGTTCACCAAGAGCAATGAGATTCACTACAAAGCAATAACAGACAAAGGCCTAAGAGATACTCTGCCCTCTTCATTTCCAGAACAACCAGGACACATATCGCATGCTGGATGTATTCTATCTTCACAGAGAGAATATGCAAACTCATTATGTCTAAGCCTAAACCTTATCATTTGTCTAGTTTCACCATGTGAATAACTTCAACATCAAATCTCTCGGCTAAGTATCTTCCCAGCCGCACACCATACACCTAATTGGCAATCTCAACTGCTTCTGTAGAAGATTTTAATTCCTCAGCTCTGTCTTCCCTTGTCATTACTTCAGCTGTCTCAATTCATCAGAATTTGAGTGGACCTTTAAAAGAGCCTACTAACATATTTTTCTTGCACTTGCCATTGGGTCTTTCCAATGGATAGTCAAAATGTTCCCAAAATTACTACCCTGAGAAATGTGTCCATCTTCCAATGTTTCATCTGAACTTCGATAGTCAAAAGATAAAATTTAGCTTCTTTATAGTGGTTCAAATCTATTTTTTCAGTCACCTCTTTTGTATTAAACAAACTAAACTTTATGACATTCACCACACTCACAAGTTTATTCATACTATTGAAACTATACGTGCTTGACCTCTCTAGCAAGAATTTCATTTTATCTCTTGATCATTGTGATGATCCTATAATTCACCAAAATTAAGCTCAAACATAAATCTCTTTCATCGATTTCCTAGACCAAACAATTATTTGTCCCTCCTGTGCACCCTAAAACATTTTACAGCCTTTTCTATTATAGTACTTAGGATAATTACTCTGTGGACATATGTTTCTCCCACTAAATTATGAGTTACTAAAAACAATATTCATATCTGTGTTCAACTTTTTCTCTTCTAACTCTACTTTTGGCCCTGCCACTCCAGATGCATTACCAAACAAAAGTGTTTAATAAAGGCTTATTAAATTCATATTAATAAGCATAAGCATATGTATATTTCATTACTTAAGTATCATACATACATACACATTCTTATCAGAATTTTACAATTTTAGCTATAGATGCTGTATATATGTTATGTGCATACCTAAGCACTGCATTGTATTTTGAGAAGTTATAAATATTACTATGTGTTTAATTTCATATTTCATGTGTTACTACATTCTGGCTATTTCTGTCCTCTAAAATTCATGTGTGTTAAAGCTGAATCCCTAATATGGTGATACTAAGAGGTGGGCTTTTTGGAAGTGATTATGTCATGAATGGGATTTGTTCTCTTACAAAGGATTAGTATCCTCTTTTGAGGCCTTAAGGAATTTGTTCATCCCTTCTACCACTTGAGAACACTGGAACATAGCAATAGGAAGCAAAGAGTCCTAATTAGGTACCATGATCTTGGAATTACCAGCCCACAGAAGTGTAAGGAACATTTTTTTGTTGTTGATAAATTACTCAGTTTAGGGTATTTTGTCATAGCAGCCTGGATGAACTGAGACGTGTTCATTACTAATGTATGAAAATGAGACTGATTTCTATATATTGATCTTATATTCTATGGTACTAATTTGTGTAGTTCCAGAAAGTTCTCTTCTGTTGTGTTGTGTTATGAGGTGCTGTATTGTGTTTTGTTGTGCTGTGTTGTGTTCTGTTCTGTCCTGCTTTGTTTTTAAACTTCTTGAGTTTTCTATGTAGAGAATCGTGTCTTTGCAAAGCATTCAGTACAGGGAGGTAAGCCATTTCAAGAGATAGTGCTAGAGTCAATCAGACACACATTGTACATAGAAACAAACAAAAACCCTTTAGCTAAACCTTATATCTTACACAAAAATTACCTCTAAATGATTAAAAGCAAAAATGGCTTAGGCAAAAAGGAGAAAATGTTTAATGTGAAGTCCAGCCAAAGTGTCTTAGAGTTGATACCAAGAGCATGATCCACAAAATAATAGTTATTCAACTTGACTTCATCAAATGTCTAAACTTCCATCTGTAAAAGACCATGCAAAGAGGACGAAAACACAAGAATAAGAGGAAATATTTGCAATTAAATGTCAAACATAAGACTGGCACCTGGAATAATAATAATGTCCCAACTCCACAGCAAAAATAAAACAAAACAATTAAGTTTTTAAAATGGGCTCCAAAATGAAGATATTACATAAACAAGGATATTAAAAATGACAATGAGCCCATGAAATGCTATTCAATATCATTAGGTACAAAAGTAACACAAGCTTACCCACAATAAAATATCACTATCAGAATGATTAGGACAAAAGCAACAAAATCAAGTGTTCACAACATCCCAGAGAAACTAGATTATCATATATTACAAGTAGATATGTAAAATGGCACAACTACTCTGAAATATAGTGTCTTAGGCACTCTCTCATCTCCGGGACAAAATATCCAAACCCCACAATTTAAATGAGGACAGATATATGTCGGTTCATGGCTTCAATCCAGATGAACGAGGTCTAAGGCAGGAAATAGCATGGCAGAAGAACATGGCAGAAGAAAAGGTGCTCAACCCATGGCATCCAGGAAGCAGAGAGTAAAGAGAGGACCCAGAAACTAGAATACACCCCTCCAAGTAACACCCTCAGTGTCTTGCTTCTTCCAACCAGGCCTTAACTCTGAACAGCATATTTGGCTATGAACAATACGCATCAATGGACTCGTCCACTGAAGAGTATAGACCCTCCCAATTTAATCACCTTCCAAAAGCCCCACCTTTGAAAATAAGACTCTGTGGAGAAATTTTAAATCTAAATCATAACATTATACCCTGGCCCCCAAAAGGCTCACATCCATCTTATTATGCAAAATAAACTTAGTCCATTTCCAAGATTCGTTAAACAGTTAACAGCTCCAACACCGCTGAAAAGTCCATATCCAAATTCTCCTCTGAAACTTAAAGCAAACTCTTAGCTGTGAACCCCTGCAAAAAGTTAAATACTTCCCATATACAATGGCACAGAGTAGACATTCCGATTCCCAGAGGAAAGAATAGGAGCATAGAAAGAAATCAGAACAAAATAAGACTAAAGCACAGCCGGGCATGAAGTGGTGATCAAAGAGCTTGGACTGCTCTGCCCCTACATCCTTGCTGGCTGCAGCTCACACAAAGTCTCTCAGGATGGCCCTGTTTGCGGATGCTAACATTCTTCAGCAGACATTCCATTTTCCTGGCATCCCCGACTTCCTGGGATTTGCAATGAAACTTCCGTTTCAATCTCAAAATTTCACATACTTCCCGCTCACTGGCTCCTGGCAACAACCTGTGACCCTGTCATATATTTTTATCTGGTCTTTGTCCAGGCCTTCTAATATGTGGGTGGAAGCCTCCATGTCCTTACAGCTTCTACCTTCTACATGCCCGAAAACCAGAACTAAGTAGGTGTGCCGATCACTGGTGTGTAATCACTGCGGGCAGTAACCAGGCCCCCTAGGACCACGGCTGTATTGACCTCCAAGCATCTGGAGGGCTGAATTCAGGGATACACTTTCCTAGGTGGCCCTGTATGAGCAACAAACCCAAGGATTACCTCCTCTATTGAAATATTTAGTTTTGTACCTTTGATCTTACTGGAATCGAAGATACTTTGAAAGCATCTTTCTTCTTGTCCCTGTATTAAGTATTCACATTCTCTTAATGCTTTTTTTTTTTTCAGCAATCATGCTTTCTTTTGGCCCAACTTTGTGGATGCTTTCTCTCTCACAAAAATTTGAGATCAAACTTTTGAAAAGACACTTTTCAAATCACCCAGCTCTGCTTCCAATCTCATTGTAGACCTAGCTAAATGCAGCCGGCAGTCTCCACATGACAGTATGAATACCAGGCTGCCTTGAAATTTCCCCTATCAGATCGATAAGCCCATTTTCCTTGATCTAAGTGTCCTACAAAAATCTCAGGACATGGGAACAACATAAATCTTCTTCCATAGCTTAGTACATATGGCCTGTATTCCAACTGCTGGTGGAGTCTTTGTGCCCGATGGAAAGCTCCTAGGTCTGGCTTTTATGGTCCACAGTCCTATCAGCCTTGTGGTCTTCTAAAATCTGGCAAATATCACAGAGAAAACACTACTCACAACATTCTAGGGCTTCTTGAATACTCCAAGCTTTTCTAAACTTTTCCTCAACATTCATTCAAAAGGTTTCTAAACCATTTGGTCTGGTACAGTCACAGCAATGGCCCTATTCCTGGTATCAATTTCTGTCTTAGACACTTTCCCATCACTGGGACGATGTACCCAACATCTGGAACTTAGAGGATAGGTATAGTTCAGTTCATGGTTTCAGTCCATGGTAAACTAATTCCAAGGCAGTAAGAGTATGACAGAGGAACATGGCGAAGGAAAAGGTACTCATCTCTTGGCAACCGGGAGGCAGAGAGTGAAGGGAGAAGCTGGAAAAAGAATATGCCCTTTCAGGACATGATCTCAGTGACTTGCCTCTTCCCACAAGGCCCAGATTCTGAACCGCTCAGTTGGCTATGAACTCATCAATGGACTAGATCATTGATGAATACAGTATCCCCATGATTTATCCACCTTGAGAAGCTCTCCCTCTAAACATGAACATTTTTTGTTCCTAAAAGAAAAAGCAAGACAAACTATCCTGGTGATATTTGTACTAAACTCTTTTATTGTTACAGTAGACAAATGAGTCTAAATGGCTGATTTATAAGTGACAAAATTGCATTATACTTAATATACAAACTGACACATAAATAATATCATTAAAAATAGAGAAATATGAATCAGTTCAGTGGAGTGTTTCCATGTTAATAATCTGGCTACAATAGTGTGCAACAGTTTTTAAAAATGTTACTAATGTGATAAACAGAAATGTACACAAGAAAATTCAGTATTGTTTCTTACAGATTCATGTAAATTTACAGATACCTCAGTAAAAATCTCCATTTAAAAACAATAAACATATAATTATGGTTATAATCTATTGCTAACTAGAGTGGTATGTAATATTAAGTATTGATATGTATAGATATAAAGAAAGTCAGGAGGTCTAAGTAGATCACAGACAGCCAGTTGTGATTTGGATTTTGAATATTGAAAAATGGATAGGTTGGAAACTGATAAGTAGAGATAGAGAGAAGTTTATTCTGGGTATAAGAAATAGAAGCTAGGTATGAAATATTTTTGACTAATAATTCATTTATACACAGTACTGACTTTTTGGATAAGAAATTTTGTCCTGAGATTGCTACATATTCAAGTTTTTTTTTTTTTTAACAGAATGCTTGCTAGGTAGAATATACAAAAGGATTCCAAGAACCAAATTTAACAATGTATAATATCTCTAATGTACTTAAGTGTTACGGTTTGGAGCTAGACCGTTCCCCACAAGCCTTATGTATTGGGATATAGAGAGATACCATGTGCTGTTGGGAAGTGAGGCCGGGCTAGAAGAGATGGATGCCTGGGGCTTGATCTAGAGGGATCGTGTTAACTTGTTGAGATTGGGGGGTTGTCTAGAGCAAACGTTTCAGGTGTGTCTTATATACTTGTGGGCCAGGAAGTGAGTGAGGGGCACCCATCCTGGGCATGGACAGACCAACAAACATTTTGAACAAAATTCAGGAATTAAAAAAGAAACATTCCAGCTTCTTCCTGAAAAAGTTCTGGCCTTTACCTTACTCTCCAGACATTATCTCCCTCCTCTCTCACTTGGCTTTCTGTTAGCCATTCTGTGAAGAATTTTTCTCTGAGTAGACCTTTACCATGTGCCTCTACCATTGCCAGCCATCCATGAATGGATTGCGTGAGGCCTTCTAAATCTGTGAGATTACACAAATATTTTCTCCTTTAAGTTGTACAAGTCAGGTATTCTGTTCCAGTAACAAATAGTAAACAAATAGTAACAAATAATAAATGTCTAAGTTATGTTCACACCAAATCAAAAAGAAAGAGTACAGGAGATGGGGAAGATACTAAAGTACTGTTAGAAAATCTAGCAGAGCTGAAAGAAAAAATACCTAATGAATCTATTTTCTTTCAGGTAAAGAAGAATACTCCCTACTCCTGATGATAATGTCACACATCAAGCAAGGAATGCGGTGGTCACAAATAGTGAGACAGTGATTCTGGGTTTCTAACATAGTATGAAATTATTAAGGCATAATTAAGGAAAATGTTCACTTGTGTAACTTCTGGAAAAGATTATAATTATGCATACATCTATGGTGAACTTGTTAAATTACGGTATTGTATTTAAGGAATTTGTTCACCTGTATAACTTCATGTAAAGGATTGTAATTCCGCAAGAATATATGGTAAATCACAAACTGAAAGATTATAGATTTGAAATAGTTTTAAGTGTAAGTCTGACCTAGGATAACAGAAAATAGGATGATATCAAGAACTTATTCCCAATGACAGCATAACTTTTAAACAGAAAATGTGGAACAAAAAATAGAAAGAAAGGACCATTAAAACAGAGTGTTATGGGATTTCCAACACTGACCTGCATATGACGGAATTAAAGACAAAGTTACAATTAAAAGAAGCCTGATTTGGGAGGGCATAAGTACAATGAAAAGAGACAGAAGTAAAAGTCAGAGAAACCAATCCAGAAAATTTAATAATCTTAACTCATTCATTCAAACAATAAATATTTATTACCAGTCTTGTAGGGATTGGAATAGAGCTACAGGGCAAGACAGAAAAGATCCTGCTTCCTAACGATTTCCCTCCTTTTGTGGAGCAAAACAGACAACAACGAAGACAAGTGAACATGAACAAACCAGGCAGTGAACGTGCTATGGTGAAAATGACAGACAGAAGCACACTAACGAGTAACTGAGTTTGCTTTAGACTTAGAAGTGATGCAAAGTGCTCTGAGGATATGATCATTAAGCTGAAATCTAAGTAAGTTGGATCCAGAGTGAAGAAATTTAAAGGAATATCCTTTAAAATGACTAAAGAGTAATTTTTAGGTCTTTCTAGCTTGGGTACATAAAGTATTTTTAGCCTCTCTTTTCTGAGAATAAAGAGAGATTGCTCCAAAATAATATTATTTATGTATTAATTTTTAAATTTTCCATCTCTTTCCTGTCTACAACACAAGCATTTCTGGACCATAAGTTAAAAAGTTGCAGTTAAGCTAGTATTGCAATCTGGAGTGCACACAGGTTATCAGCTACTTTTTAAAAACTGTTTTTTCACCATTATTTGCCTTCATTCAAAACATACACATTGGTACAATAATTTTTCTCTTGCTGCTGCCATATTGTTGAAAGTAATCAATATTCCATCATATTTTCATAGTGATTTGTCAGTATACCTTCAATTTTTTTCCCATCCATCTATTTTTATTAACTCATTGTCAAGCTACTACATGAAAGCAACTAGGGAAACCCACATCCTTCAACTTCTGCACTTCTTAAGCTGATGAATAGCTTATATTCTAAGAGTACTACGGGCTCTTGCCTGGCCTCCTCAGCTATGCTTAAACTTTCAAGACATCAGTTCTAAGCATCATGGATATTCAGCATTAAACCATAGTCTTGACAGGATGGCTTTGTCTTTGAGTACTACATTGGACGACTTGTTCAAATCTTAATAGCAGCTTTCATCTCTAGCTTCATAAGGATTCTTAAGTCTGAAAGAAGAGATTGGGAATTGTAAAGAACAATTTGAAGCTTAATGAAAGAAAATAGATTATGAGATTGGTTGAAATGATTGATTTAATGAAACTGTTCGAAAGAGAAAAGCCATGAAAGTAGAATCTAACACATAGATAAAAATTAAAGGAAAATCAAAATGACATAGAATTTCAGTATGTTCTTTAATCCTTTCAAAAGTAACAACTTATCTATATCTAGATGCTATAGATTGGATATTGAGTGTCCCCCAAAATCCTAATGTATTTAGAACTGTGTGTCATTGGGAGGTAGGAGTTGGCTGTAAGGTGCAGGTGCTCGGAGTTGGAAAGATTGTGTCAGCTTGTTTAGACTGAGAGGTGAACAGGACAGAGATTTCCAGTGCTTGTTACTAATTTGTAGGCCAGAAAGCCAGGGAGAAGCACCCACCTGAGTGGAGGAGCCTAATCCACAGCTTGAACTAAGTAAAGAAAGGAAGAAGAAACATTGTTGCAGTTTTTTCCTGGGAAAGATTTAGCTTTTCCTGAGTCCCCAGACTCACTTGGCTCCTGCCTCCCCTGGCTTTTGTCTGCAATGCTGTAAGCAGTTCTCCAATTTCTGCCTCTCCTTTCCATTGTTGCTGGACTATGAATGGGCTATGTGAAATCTAAAACTGTGAATGAAAATAAATCTTTTCTCTCTTTAAATTGTGGATGTTGGGTATTCTGTCAGAGCAAAAAATAACTAGGACAAAACAAAACATAACATATATCAATCTACTCATTAATTGATACTTGCTAGTAAGTTATCAGAGTCAGCTCAAGAATGCAAATTATACCAGGTCAATATTTTTTAAATTCTTAAACAATCTAAGCGATGAAAATTTCCATCTAAAAGGTCAGTTGACTAGAAAAAGCATCGATTTCTATCTAAATGGTTGCATAAAACAATGGCAAAAATAAAGATTTTTAATTTTGAATTTGAAGTAGATATTTAAAAGAAAACTATAAATACTATGAACCTGATATCATGAGAAATGAGGAACAAACTCTTATCCTGAAACCATGCACATACCAATGAAGAGGACAAAAAGAAGAAAAAATGTTTCCTAACAATCCTAGTAACCATAGTTCAGTAGGAGAACAACACAGTTGGGCTCATAGGAGAACAGGGCTGATGATATTCTATTAAGACAAAACTAAAAGAAAAGGGAAAATTGCCTCAGTGATGGATCCATCAAAGGCTGTTCTGCGTCTCTGGAAAGCTTAGGGATTAAAATAAAAATACTTCTATTGGACATTTTGGGGAGGTAAAACCAAAAGGAATCAACAGTTACGATAAAGCTATTTTGAACTGTAACACTCCCACACACAAACACACAAAGAGACTTTGCCACTTATCTGTTATCACTGTAGTAATTTTCAAAGTAAGTGGTGGTGGGGGGAATTTAAACACATTTGTCAATGTCGGTTCCAGTCCTAAGGAGACAACTTAGAGAAGAAATCCATTCCCAAGATTATTAGAAGACAAATGCAGGAATTTCCATAAAACTATTGCTTATAGTAGAAGAAAACTAGAGAAAAATACAAATATCAGGAAGACAGAAGAAAATTCTGGCTTTAATAAACCATGGAATAGTGTGTGGAATAGTATATAAAAGTGAAAATGAACTAAAACTAGAACACAGCAAGATTGCTCTTAGAATATGAGTATAAAAAGCAGTCACAAAAAATCGCAGTGAGACACAGTCTTTATCAAGTTCCAAAACAAAAAGGCTAAACTATAAATTGTTTAGGGATATATGCTTTGTTTTTCCTCAAGCAAAAAGGTAATCAAACGTAAACACAAGTTCTATCAATAAACACGAAGTGTTAGTAAAAATCTAGGTAGTGAACAGAGACTGGAGAGGAAAAGGAAACATTCAATAGTACTCATAATTTTTACTAAGTTGACTAATGAATTCACAGATGTTTTCTTTAATGGCTTATGATATATATGCCAAATATTATACTATAAACAAGAAGATATGTTTACCACTTTATTCCTTTTTCCTTTGATTTTTGCACACGTAATATAAAGAAAATAATTCAGTTTCAAAACATGTTTTTTACTCGTTTTTGATATTTTCAGAAATGACAAAGAAAAATCTAGCAATTTTTCAATGGGAAAGTGCAAAATTACAATTATCCACTCAAATTCCACACGTTCAAAAGCCTATAAAAAACAGACTTGTTTTGTTAAACCAGTAGAAAGCTGTGTTCCCTTTCTAAACAACAAAATTCTGGAGAGAACCTTCTTGCTTCCAACTTCCCTGAGAAGAAAAATTAGAAACAATTGCCTGCATCTGTTAACATTCTTAAATAAAGAGCTTTAAAAAAATAACTCGAAATTTGAGAAGATAGAAATGGGCCAAGAAATTTGAAGCATCTTTTCAAGGCAGAGACACACAAATTAAACTTAAGAAAAAGAACCAATCAAATGATTTATCGCCTATAGGATAAATAGGAGTTGGAAAATATCTCCAATAGGTACAACCAATACTTAGTAGAAATAAAGAAGATGTGCCTATAATGTCTGAGGTTCACAGAATCCTGCCTCATAATATGTTTTATAAACCTATATGAGAGGATGTCCACTTTTAAAAATTTTAAAAAGATACTTAATCCAAAATATACTATGCATAATTCTGACACCAAAAATTCATAATTGTCATAATTCAAACACCAGTATTCCTAGCTTCTCATCGCAGATCCTAAATATGATTGAACACTACTTTTAGAAAAGACTCTTTTATTTAAACTATCTGAGAGTAGATAAATATTTACTATGAATATGATATAATTTTTTTTAGACAGGGTCTCATACTGGAGTGCAGGATGGTCTTGAATTCACTACGTAGCCCAGGCTGGCCTTGAGAGGAGGGCCTGGAACCGCAACCTCAGCCTCCCATGTGTTGGGAGAGTGTGCCCCATGCCCTCCCAAGTTATAGATTATTTAAAATGGAGGACGAACACAAATATTGGGAGGAAAGTTTTATTTCAAAGGGAACAAAAAATGAACTTAAATTAAGTTGCATTAGCATGGCTCTGAATATCCAGTTGCTTCTCACTAAAAGTATGAGGAGTCTTGAGGAACTTCAGTATTTCAATGACTTAAAATTTCTGATATATTTGAAATAATAATTTGGGGTGTTTGTAATGACAATCTTACCCAAAACCTTTTCAATGTCACCTAGGAATGAGAAATATAAAGAAAGGATTGGATCTGGGATATTTGGAAGCCTTTGTTAAAATAACCTTCAATTAGAAGACTGATAAAAAGCCAATATTCATAAATTTGCCCTAAAATTACTTTGGTGCTATAGCATAGCATGAATGTTTTCATTTTTAAAAAATGATGACAGGTTGTTATGTAATCAGATCGCAGTGGAATCTAAAACCTCATTCAAGGCTTTACCAACCTCTCTTCCTGACAACATTACATTCCACATACTCCTCTTCAGGGAAGATTGGCTTCTGGTGGGGAAACTTTAGTATCAGCTTTTCCAAAGAGCCTGAAAGGAGAGTTAAACTGAATTGCTCTACCAGAACACAAGAACATCACTACTGCCAAACACAAAATCCCTCGACACTACGGGACATTTCCTATGATTCAGCCTGTAGTACACAATGAGCATCACATAATATTTCTCTTTTTAAAAAGTTTCAAGTAACACTAACAGTAATAACTAAAATAGCAACAGCAGTTACCATTATAAACATTTGTATATTTTACTTAAATATATAATATGTCAATTCCTCTCAACAATGCTGCAAGGTAAGTATTCATTCAGTTTTACAGATAAAGGAACTGAAGCACCTCCTTTAAAAGCAAAAGTTCTGAACTGAGCAAAGCACATTAATATGTAATCTCACTAAATATACAGTAGTGAAAAGTATGTATAAATCCAAATGATTGTTTAGGGATGCAAATAATGATAATAATCCATCAGATAAACACATGTTCATTCTTGTGTTCAGAAACAGCTGCATAATCCATTGGAAAGTCTATCCCATCAGGAATCCAAAGCTCAAATGTTGCTGCCCATTCTCTACAAGACAGTAAAATTAATCCACATACTTTTACCACCAGGATAGCCCAAAGCCACAATTCCACCCAACAAACATACACTCTAGTATTTGACCAATGTGTGATATGTATAATTGTTCCTAAATCTTGAATATTTTTCCACTAAGCTTATTGCTGTGTCGAAGAGAGATCATTTATTCTGATATTTCTACCTAACTATAAGCTCTGCCACTCCCTTAGATCACAGTAATACTCAAAGGATTGTCTTGAAAAAGAGCCAAAATGTGAGAAAGTTTAATTTTGTAAGACAGTTGAGGGTTTTATCATTGTATCATTTTCTCTGCAATCTCACATGATTCCAGAACCTGATTCTAATCAGTTCACTTGGCCTAGGATCATATACTTAGTAGTATGATACACAAGACATGATAGTGGCCAAAGCACTATTATTAAAAAGAGATTAAAACAGCTGTACATTATGCTGAAGCACTCACTCTTCCCTTTACAAACAGACGGCCCTGGATTATAAGCAGCACTTGACCATTTAAATCACGACAACAACCAGATTTAACCAGCTGGGCCATGTTCTCCTAGGCAGTGCCTGTTGACCTCCTCAGTCGCAGCTGCTCAAATGAAATTCTCATTAGACAACTTATTTTCAGAAGCCAAAGGACTCTCTGATTAAATATATGTATTTAGATATAGAAGTCCTTTTTAAAGTATTCATTTTCTGACGACTGTCGCTTATGTTAGAGCCCAACTATACCAACAACAAGATGGTTGACACAAGGATAACTAAAATTCATCATTTAATCACAGTCAAAAGATTTTTTTTTTTGGAGGCATTTTAACTTGAATCAAGTTTTCCTGTACACTCTACCCACCAATATCAACTTTGTTTTAAAAATAGAGTGTGGTGCTCATTTGTTCAATCCACTATGCATCTATTGACCTATTGTATCTATCTAAATACTCCCCTGTACACCTGTTTATCCATTTATGATACTAAATCAAAGTTAAACTTAACAAAAGGCATTAAAAACCTTATCTATCTTTCTATAAGCCTCACTTTAAAAGGGGAACATCAGACAATGCACCTTTGCTCACCAGTGTTTTAGCTATGTGATTAGAATACCTCTCAGAGGAGTACATTCCTTAAAAAAAATTCAGATTAAACACTGGACAATAAGTTGGTGATCAAAACATCTGCCTGAAGACTTACTGTTTTAGCATTCAAATTTATGTTTAAATGGACCATAATAACATTTTATAGATCAGTTTCTGCATATCAAAGCAAAGACAGAAAAGATTTTTAAGCCGATAAAAGTCTAAATATTCACCAAGACAAGAATTCCATGGTAAATGCCACCATAAAGTGGCAAAGGCTCCTCAGTTAGCTAATCATGAGGTAAGGCCCTGGCGCCATGATGTAGAAGTGAAAGAGTGCTGGGAAATGCATTTGAAAGTTCTTACATGTCCCTTGAGATTACATGTCACAGATCAGAAGATGGATCTGGAGCTCATAAGGGTCATAGCCTAGCAAATACCAGTACCAAGCAAATATCAGTAAAACTATTCTATCTCCTTAGATTAAAATATAATTATTTTAGAATCAGAAATATATCCTGAACTTCTAGTGACCTTTTTCTATAATTGTTTGTTCTCCCACTATGTTACTTTGTTCCATTGCTACAAACAAATTTTAACTTAGAATTCAAATGCAAAATATCAAAATCACAGGAATCCTCATTATTCCAATTTTCAAACATGTTCTCCTAATTTTTTAATTTATTGTACTACCACTTTCCTATTTTCCAAGAGTTGAAAAACTATGAGCTCTTTAAGCTATTTCTCTCGATCCCCACACTTAAACACTGAAACTTAGCAATCTTATTTCTTAATATCTTTTCAACATTCACCCCTTTCTTTTCTGGTTTTTGCTGCCTTAGTTAAAAAGTCCTCATTATCTCTATCCTGAAACAATTTTCCTAATATCTCTCCCTATTCCAGTTCTATCCTACACAGCCCTGCCAGATTAACTTTCCTGAAGGAAAGCTCTAATCCATCACTTTACTATGCTAAAAAAAAAAAAAAAAAAAGTCAATGGTTCCTCTATCACCTGCAAAATAAAGTTCAAGCTACTTGCCAAAAATTAAAGGGACTCTATGATGGGATTACAACCAAGTTTCCAGGCTTATATCCCACATGCAAGTACATATGAATATGTTTTGAAGGTCTCTGCCTGGACCTCTCGACCCAAAATGTCTCTTTTCCATTTCTTCTTTATAAACCTCATCACTCAACAAGACAAGTTATGATTCTTTTCCTCCTACAAACTATGTTTTTCAGGCCACAGCAAATTCTCTTTCTTGTAAATTCCCAAAACAGAAGTTATTATATATTAGACACTGAATTAGAGTTCATTTGAAATGTGTCATTTCTTTTAAGAGATCACTCATTATTTGAAGTTAGAGACCATGGTTTCACTCATTCTGGATACCCCATACTATCTAGCATAGGGATTCCTAACCTATGATCCACATAACCCAAGATAAATGAACAGAATTCATAGGGTCTGTGAAATTTAAAAGGAAAAATTATTTTTCTTGTTGTTGTTGTTGTTGTTGTTGTTCTTCTTCTTCTTTTCTTCTTCTTCTTCCTCTTCTATCTTTTGAGACAGAATCTCACTTTGTAGCCCAGGCTAGTCCTGAACTTACTGGTATATACCAGGCTGGCCTTGGACTCAGGACAATCCACTTGCCTCAGCCTCCCGAGTGCTGAGATTACAGGCATGTGCACCACATCCAACTTCATGTGGTTCTAGGAATCAAACTCAGACAAGCACTTTAACTGTTTTGTTATTCCTCTAGCCTGGAAAAATTATTTTGAATAACCACCAATTGAAAGTTCGCATTTCCTTAAGTTGTGAATGCAGACAACAAACCATAGAATATTCACTATGTTTGTGCTATTATCACCAACAAATTACAATAGATATATATTTTTGAGGCTGAGTCTTGCTCTGCACTCCAAGATGGTTCTGAACTTACCATGGAGCCGTGGCTGAACTCACACTCACAGCAATCTTCCTGCTTCAGCCTCCTGATGTAATAGGTATTTTTATATTACATTTCTAAATCTTTTGAAAATAGATCTAACTTTTATTACTGCTTCAAATTTATGATCTTCTTGGGCCTTTCATTACAACATATTTTAATGCATTACTGATGTAGCACCTTCCATTATCACAGAAATTTTAAAACTATTTAAAGTATGAATGTGATTCACTCTCTCTATAATTGTACTTATCTTAAAACAATTCTAAGAATGGATATGCAGACTTCACTAGACTGTCAAAGAGAATCATAGAAAACAAAAAGGTAAAAAGTTAGTGATCTGTGAGTCTAAAAAAAACTCTGCTTTTTCATACATCACATTATTCAGAAGAAAAAATAAAGACAAAGAAAAAACACAATATTATATTGTTCTTGATTAGGGCTACAAAGAGGATAATGTATAAGAAAATAGTGTATAAAATTATTTAAATTGTTTGATATTACTTAATATTACAAAATAGTTAATAAATGTTACTTAAAATAGTTTAAATATTAAATAAAATATTATTAAAATTCATAGCCTTGGCATTGGGGTAAGACCAATGCTCTATTAAAAAGACAAGTGAAATTGATACACAATTCTAATGAGAGACAATATCTCTCTTCCAAGGAAGACTGATTTGTTTCCTATGGACACAGCAACTGTTGGATAATTGGTCTTGTTATCAACCATATCTGTTTCCTCATAACTCAATGTCACTGCCACCCATGCTAGCCCAAGGAAAGTAGACAGAACAAACCCCAACATCCTCCAGGTGACTTTCATCTTTAAAGATAGCATCATCTCATCCTCTATCGTATTTCCTCTGGCATTAAGTATTACTCATTTCATCAACCACCCCCTTATTAAACACTTTCATGTCTGAACATACAGATTGTTCACTGAAAACATCCCAATGCTTTTAAGCCTTAAAGACTAATGATTCTGGACTCAACACAATGCTTCAGAAACAACTGACATCATTCTTTAAATCCTACATGCTTATTTCAAGTGTTAGCAATTAAACAACACTGATTATTTTTGATAGCATTTTTTGAGCTAAGCTCATTGTATTTTCTATCTCAAGAATTCATAGGTACCTGTGGTTTTTTCTTCGCTTCACTCATGCAGCTGCTATTTGAATTTCCATCAGTGATTACTTATACAGCTGCAGGTACTGGACACAACCTCTGGACTTGATAATAAGATCTATTAAATTTTACCTTGATAGGTTGGTTTTAAGTTCATATTTCCAGCCTGTCAAAAACTTTTTGAGTGTTATTACTTTCATACATAATATTCACTGCTTCTCTCAGATTTGTAGGATCATTAATTTGACCTTCATGCTTTCTATAACTTAGTATTTGCACTTCATGTATTATGTATATTAACATACACTAAAATGGTTGGATTTCTAATGTCTAAAATGTATTACTGTTAAAAAAATTAAAAATCTGAAAGTATATACAGAAACTTTCCCTCTTAGTAGTAATATAGAGACAAAGAACTCTTGAATGAGCAGGCTCATCGTGCAAATGTTTATAATACAAAGCTAACTCTAAACTCTTCTCATCAAAGAAGAGGAAGAATCGAAAATTAGTCATTAGTTGCAAAAAAAAATAGCTTAACAGTCCAGAAAATAAATCATTACAAGCTTCTCCTTTATAGAACTAAATCATCTTTTTGGTGAATCAAAATTAAAATAGTCTAGCAACCTCATTTATTCAAAAAACATTGATCTGGCATCCTAGTGATTTAGAACATAGGCAAGAATGAGAGAAACAAAGTTTGAATGTCTGAAAAGAATAGTCAATGTGAAGTGGATATGCTAAGATCATGTGTATTATCCTGAATTTCTCCGCAACACATGCTGAACATATTTGTTCATATACTAAGTATACTCCAGAATGTCCAGTGTCCCGATCACCTAATTTTCTAAACTATGATTGGATGGAAGGAGCAAATTACAAATTAGAATTTAGCAAGAAATTCTCTATCCAGACACTAAAGGAAAAGAAACCAACACACACACACACACACACACACACACACACACTTACACTTAGATAAAATAATACTAAAATTTCATAATTGCAGAGAGATAACCATAAACTCAAACTACCCTAATTATCTCAATGATCTCTAGGAACATCACATTAAAACATGGTAAATGATTGATATTTATAATATAACTATCATCACAACACCTGAAATTCATACAATTTACTGTTCATTAGAGGTTTTTATATTATTGTTAGAATTAGTTCTGAAAATATTTTGAGTTGCCAAGTCAGGTATTAGTACCATACCAAATTTTAAATCATGAGGCTCAAAGACACTGAAAATCTTAGTTGCACACAGTTGTTAGTCATCTCCATCCTTAATCTACCATGTCATGACCCTGAGTAACCAAAGAGCATTTACATTTGTGCCACAGACTCTGGATAAGAAAACAGGGAATCATGCAATACATTTTAGAAAGGCTTCCACCAAAAAAAAAAAAAAAAAAAAAAAAAACTAATTTAAAACTTAACCTTTTGAGTCCGTAAAGGAATAAAGTGAAGTTATAAGAAAACTCCCCTTATATCAAATCCAAATTCCCTATAGTGTCATAGAAGTTTTAATTCAGCATACAGAGCTAGTAATAAATCTCGAGCCATTAATTATCCTACATTTTAAGACCTAAATTGCATATGCAAAAAAAAAGAAAGAAATGAAAGAGTATATACAGGATAGCGATCTCTTTGACTGGATTTATTTTGTTTAAGAATACTGCGGGAGAGTCATCTTTCATCTCTCGTTTCTAGAACCTAAATGAACCTGAGTGGGCTCTTGTGCCGAGCACAGAAGAAACAGGCAATACATTGCAGGCCATGACTCATGTCCCAGCGCCCACCCTCCAACACTCGGCTGCTGACACTCCGAGAAGCCCTCAGCTCTCCATTCTGCAGCAACTGGAGGTAAAAGTACAATTTATACCCTTAGAAGATTACAGAGAAAGAATTTTGAGAACAATCATTCTTTTGTTTTTAAGCAGTGGGCATTTTCTATCTCTCTGCCTACACGAAATAAGGGAGACAAAATGAAAAAGTCGTGGTTAGAAGAATTTCCTTACTACCTGCTTCCAGAATGATGCTTATGGTCACTTTAAAACCCTGATTTATTATTATAAGAACCAAGTTCTTAAATGCACAAAGTTTTAGAGAAGCAGAGTTATCTGCTTAGCACTCCTAATGGAGCGCAATCTGCCATCACCATGGCAACCTCTGAATAACTTTTTCCTAGCTTATGCCAATTACGCACTTCTCTGGCCCTTGAAACCCCACTCTTTTTTTTCTTTTTTCTTTAAGACCTGGAATCTTCAGAAGAAAAGCCCGACAGTTAGGTCCACACATACCCTCTTGTTCAGTCCGAGTCATTTCCTCAAGCTTCTTCTGTTTCAGCGTGTCCACCACATCGGCAAGGCTCCCTTTGCGGCGTTCTGGGGTTCCAAAAGTAACACTGGTCATGATCTCGCGGTCCCGACTCCCGTCGTCAGGCTTATGTGGTGAGGTAGAGGTATTTCGGAAGGAATATAGGGAACATAATTTATTATTCTCTGACTCCTAGGGAAAAAAATAATAAAGCCATTAGAATATAAGTTTCTCTACATACCATTGGGGAAAGCCTCAAACTCGAGACAGTATATTAAGCTTGCTGGGACAAATGAAATGTATCATCTAATATAAAATCTCATATAAGTGGCTCAAAAAAAGACAGTTCAACTTCTTACTCATTTACACTCTTCTCTTTTAAAAGTTCAGATTCAGTGAATAATTATTAGGACTGGTAAAGTTTTTTTTTTTTTAATCGGGACTATTGGAAGAGTAATGCTCTTCCAATAGTCTCACGTAGGTACACCATCAAGCATTTTCCTTTAGCTTAGAATAAATAAAAACATAATTTCAGTACTCAATGTTAACAGTCTATCAGAAAATATATAAGATATGTACACTAGTGCCAGAAAGTTAGCCAATCTGAATATTGTTGTGTGCTGAGGTTTGGGCAGACACTTTTCTCAGGCAATACATCTACTGCAAATCACTTACCACTGATGCATCAGCACATAACATTTAATTACTTTTTTCCAGCAATGTTTAAGAACTTTTTTTCAGCAATGTTTAAGAACTTTTTTTACTGCAAATGATACATTAATGATAGAAACATTTGCACTGTACTTACTGCACAGAAGAAATTAGCTAACCATACTATGGTATCATCTGAGCGAGAAAAGTAAATCACAGGTATAAAATAATAAATACCTAAAAGTCTGGAAGAAAATAGATCTCCCTAAATGAGAACTGAGAGTGTTAAGCAAATATTCATTGGATATAACCCTTTAGTAGTTTTGCATTCACTGCAATTGTATGCACATAAATGTCCTCTGTGCTTGTAAAAAAAATCATTTGAAATAAAGCACTTAGGATTCTGGAGTCTCAAAACCCTAACTCCTGTCTCTTTCTTCTCCGTAAAAAAGACCAGTGACCTTTAAGAAGTGGAAGAAGGACCACATGACAAAAGTTGATAATCAACAAGAAGCAGGAAGAAAATGAACGTGTAATCTACAGTAGTTAAGCTTCCACATTGAAAGTGAAAATAGCACTCAATAAACACTAGTTATGCAGGTATAATAATTATAAATAACGTGTAATCTAATTTTCAGGGTTTGTAAAGCCCCTAGGCACAATAAGAAGTTCACAATGCCTAGATGGTGTTTAACAATATTATTCTGAAAAAGAAACATTTAGAAATGTGATCAAAAATTCTCTTCCCTCTAGACCTGAGAAACTGTGAACTAAAAAACTGATATGAGTCTTGAATTCAATTAAATTAAATATTGTAAACCCTGTCACTATCTTTAAAACAATTGTCTTACAGTCATTAAATGGGTACAATGTGGGGTTGTATTTTATCTCAATAAAGATGTTAAAAAATATTATGAGCTAGTAGGCCTGGTGAACATGCCTTTTAATGCCTATCATCCCAGAACTCTGAGAGGCTGAGGCAGAAGGACTGCAAGTCTGAGCCCAGGCTGCACAATTTACCAAACTAGCGAATACTGTTCCCAAAATTAAAAAGTCTAGGGATCTAGCACAGTGAAAAGGCCCTGGAATCAATCTCTAGTGGGGCAAAACAAACAAGTTTAAAAATAAAATAAGGTGGGGGATACATCTTCATTTCTGCATTCTTACCAAGACTATACCATCTACAAAAAGCAGTTCAACATATTTCAGTTGCCTAGAAAAATCTGAAACAATTAAATAAATGACCAGAGTAGGACAAGAAAAAGATTTCCTAGATCTCTTTCTTCTCTGAAGAAAGATGTTTTATCTCATTTAATGTTTGCAGTTATTCTGTGGCATTAGGCAGAGGAACCTCTTTTTTAGATACCAGTCATAGTATATGGCTCCCTCAAAGGACAAATGGAAATTCACAGATATTGCTGCCAATGCCCCTATGACCCCGAATCAAGTCCATATGAAACAAATGACTGGGGATTTTGTGAAACAGTAATCAGCATTGGGTCCATTATAATTCAGTCATTATCTTCAAATGCAAATTAGTTGCATATCATAGCCAGATAGATAGATAGATAGATAGATAGATAGATAGATAGATAGATAGATGACAGGCAAATTTTAAAACCCTGAATCAAACTAAAGTAAAAATAGTAAATTGGACGTGGTGGACATGGTTACCTACAAATGACTCACCATTGACAATCATGATTTTCCCATCACTCCCAAACAGAAATTTATAGGTGACAGGGGAGATTTGCAGCCCAGAAAAAAAAAAAAAACAACTTTTAGCTTGTTCCCAAAACACTCATCCTCTCAGAATTAATTTCACACAGTCTTATGTACTTACTGTCACTGACTTATTAGGTAGACTATGTCCTTTGATTTTTACTTATAGAAATGTGGTCACTGCCATCCTGCACCACAATCAATAGCATGAGGCTCCTTTACACAAAGATGGCTCTCACTGTCCTCAGCCTGATTAACTGCTGAGTGAGCCAACAGTACAAAGCACAAAGAGCAAAAGGCTGGGAAGTCATGACTTGCCCAGCAGAGTGAAAAGAACCACTTTCAAGACACCACCAGCACACCAGCACAGGCAGTAAATAAAACCATATGTGGTTTCGGTTGCCTAAGTCATCCCAGAAGGTCCTTAGGACATAATGCGAAAGGGAGAATCTATCATTTCTGACTTTTTGCATTTTTATTTGAGTATACATGCACTACAAATTCATTTCCGTGGCAATTACATAAAATTTGGGGAATGTGCGTCTATCGCATCACTTTCTGAGTGCGTTTTCCCTCCTCTCCCCCTTTCATACCTTTTCCCCTACTCTTCTATCTTCAGTGTTCCTTCCCTCTTCCAAGCAGTCTGTTTCCCTATTTACTACCTCCCTTGAAATTAGAATCTTTTGAAATATGTATTTTTTTTCTAGCCTTGACTTTTTAACTTTCTAAAACTTGGTAAATATTTCTCTTTCATGAAGAAAGGCCTATAAATAATTCATCTGAGTAAAAGTGGCACATAAACCTACATATTTATAATAAATCCCTGTCTGATATAAGGTCAATAGTCTCCCCTTCAAAGGAAATGAGCTGGATTTGGTGCCATACACCTGTAATGCTAGATAACCAGGAGGCTGAGACAGGAGGATTTCGAGGCTAGCTTTGGCAACTTAGTGAGACTGGGTCTTCGAAGATAAAGAGGAGGAGAGATGGGAGGGTTGGGAGGTAGTTCAGTGCTAGAGCACTTGCCTAACATGCTCAAGGCCCGGGGCTCTACCTCTCAAAATTCATAAAGAACTCTAGGTCCCTCTTCCACCAGGAGTACATAATTTTAAATAAAATTTTTCTTGAGAAAAAAACCCATTTTTGTAATATTCTAAAATACAGCACAGATCCTAAAATAAACCAGCTGAGGTAACTGTTCAATGACAAAATGACCCAAGCCTGATGCATCACTGCAGCACATCTGTGAAGAGATTTACTTGAGACATTGTCCTAAAGCAGTAGTGTTCAAACCTCAATGTTCAGAATGACCTGTCAAGTGTATAAAAGGGCAGATACTCACATCTCATCTTTGCATCCCTGAGGATGGGCCAGGAATGTGACTACTCGTGACCACTCCTATTCGTTCTGATACACAGATTTTGATCCCACTTTAGAAAACACTGCTCCCTAAGAAGGTAATGAAATGGATGTGTTTTGCCTTAAAATTATAATGGGGGGCATAAGTTTTTGAAAAAATGTAAGAAACTTAGCTAGCCATGATTTTTTTTAAAAAATAACATAAGAGAGATTACTTCTCTTCTTTGGATCTTTCTTTTGGACACCACTGATTTGCATGGCTGAATCCAAGAACAACACACAAGCAGAAAACAGGAGCATGGAATTATTAAGCTTTAGTTCTTTCAAAGACAATTTACAATAAATTTGTTTTCTCTCAGTCCTTAACCTCAACCCTCATACCTAATTACAAAAACTTTTTCAAAATATTATTCAAAAGGATTCTAGTCCCAATGAGAGGACTTAAGCAATTTTGATTCATTTTATCTAAAAAATATTTTATTGGAGATTAATCAAAATCAGTATGTATATGTATATATATATATATATATATATATATATATATATATATATGTATATATATATGTAGATAACTGGAAAGGCACACAGTAATATCAAAATATGGCATTCACTTCTAGAAAAAAAGCAATTTTCACAAATCATTAATTGTAGATAAGACGTTTCACACTATCTGAGAGATAGAAAAGTAAATATTAAAAACCACAACATTTTTAAAAAGGTTGCCCAGATTTTTCAGAATTATTATTCAAAACTGCTCAACAGTGGCATTCAAAGACTTTAAACCTAAATAGATTCCCATGGTAATGTGACTATATTAAAAATTCTTAGCTCTTTAATCTTTTCTATATTTTGTTTCCTTCCTCTGGAATGTCCTCTAGATCCTGTAGAAACCCAGTCCACTCTTCAAATTTCAGATCAAATTTCATTTCAGTCACAAAGCTCACTCGAACAAGCTCGACCTCACTATTCTGTTACTTTCCAAACTACACTGCAAACACACAATTCGGCATTTAATCATATTCTAGAATAAATTATTCATTATTATTAACATATTGACGTTAGGTTTGTATTTCTGAGCTAGGTGGTTCTTAAGTTCCCTCATTGGGTTGCAGGTAAGTCAAAGGCTGGGCCATTTTAAAGGCTTCTTTACTACAGCGTGGTGCCTGCGTTGGGAATACTTCAAAAACTCTGCACTGGGTTAACTGGACATATCCTCCTATCTACATGTGATTTCTTTCTGTGATCTTTTTTTCCCCTTGCATGTTAGTTTCAGAGTAGCTGGACCTTTTGTGTGGAAAGGGTCCCAAGGTGCCAGTCCTAGAGAGTCAGACAATAAGTCTTATTACTGTTGTAATTTAGCCTAAGAAGTAATTCTATGTGTCACTACATTCTACTTAATAGTGAGTCATGCTTGCCCAGAGTCAAGCAGACAGAGTTACACTACACCTTTTATGAGATAGAGTTATAATTAGATTCTCAAATATTTTCTGTGAGAAATGAATCAGTGCCAACCACTAAATTCTTGGTAAATGAGAGCAATTCTTACTATTAAATATCAATACCCTTTGTCCAGTTATCCTTTATCTTATTTTTCAATTGTGGAAATACTGTCATGATAACCAATGGCACTATTTTATTTCATATGTACTCAAAAAGTGGAATAATACATACAAACCACACTGCTCTTCTCTTTATCAACACTCATCCCAAATTAATTCCACTAAGATCTGGCTCTTCACAAGTCTCCAGAAATCTTGGCATTTGTAATGAACCTTTTCTAGGAATGCTACCAATTCCTACTTATCCTATCTGCAATATGGATTACATCCACTCTCTTCAGGAACAGCTTCACATGCTAGCGCTCTGATTTAGCTGGGCTGCCAGCCACACCTACACAAGGAATGTGGATGGGCAGCCATACTGCAGGCAGAGAAGAGCAGTGGGATGGGGTTGCAAAAGTCAGATAAGGTGTCAGGAATGGGGAGTTGGAGAGCATAGGTCAGGAATGGAATTTTGCCTGTTTAGTGGAGTTGAAACCCACATATAGGTGAAAGTCATTATAATCAAGCAAAATGAGTAAGAAATGGCCTATGTAACTACATGAATCAACTTCTTTATCTGCTTCACAATCTAATTATAAGGATAGAATATTCCTCTCTCTTATTGTTCCCAGAGCCTATTAGCAAAAGACTGAATTAAATGCATTCATACTTACTGTGTTACATGTTTTCAGTTTGCTTTGTTTTCTATTTCAATTGGCATCTTTCCGATTACAGTTATATCCTCACTCTAGTTCATCTTCCCTATAGATGTGGTCTACTGAGATACCCAATCATGAGTTTGTTCCTAATTTATTATAGCACCCAATCTATTGCAAAATTGTTTTCTCAGTCCAGACTCAAATCACTCAAGGCAAGCCCAAATGCTAAAAGTTTCAGCCTAATAACACCCTTTTATTGAGACACTTCATAGTTCCCTACAGAATGTATTCTCCTTCACTAAAATGAGTATGAACCCAATTTGTCCTAATATTCTTTGACTAGAGGGAGTTAAAGGGAAGCAATGTTTATAAAGAAGTTAATAATAATAATAAAACTAACTGCAATTTGGTTTTGTTTTGACAACTTGACCACGTCAGTGAATAATCTTCTCTACCAAGGCAGCTAGTTGTCGCCATGACCTCTCCTCATTGTATACAAGACATTTTTCTATTTTAAGCTTCAAATGAGTGTTCAAGTTACATTACATAAGATATATTACACACATTTAATATGAGATATTAATATATTTGTCTGATCTCCCACTTTAAAGAACTTTTTTATTAGCCAAAAAATACTCGCCAATTATGCCATAAAAGTGACCTTATATTATCATGTTATTGTAGTCAGTTATTACTGACAGATAGAAAAGATTTACCTATCCTAGGTCCCAATGATTTCTTGCTAACAAAGAAAATTTAGCCTTTTTAATACCAGTCAGACTTAAACATTAATGCCTATATGTTATTTCCAAGAAAAAGTATATGTGCTTTCTAAAGTGACATATTTTAAAGAAAAGCATTGAGATGAAAAAGATTATATAAATAAAAATGTTGAATTTGGTTTAACTACCAACATGATCAAAGGATCATTTTTATCGAATAAAGAAAAACTGCATTCCTTTTTATGTTAAAACTAATACTTGTTAGAATATATTATATTTATATAACAGTTCTCAAAGTTATCATGATATTATACTCCTTATCAGTATACCCTACTATTTGATAACAGTAAAATTATTTATGAATGTGTTAGAATATAGACTTGTTACCATTATTTGCTAAAGTGTCATGACTCATAGCATTTAAAAGTAAAAACTGGTGAGTGGTGGGTTTTTTTTGAGACAGGGTCTCACTGTAAAAACCTGTGTTTTTAAAATAATATTCTAGTTCACTACCCTCAAAATGTTCTAAGTGGCCTCATTATCATGACATTTAATAAATGGAAGTAAATATACTAAACAGAATAAATACAGAAAAATTAAAATCTCCAAACTGTCAAGAGAAGTACAAAAATAGCTATACATGACCAGTTCACTATAATCCTGGAACACAAAAACCAGAATCTCTAGAGTCAAAGGTTTTTAAAAGTCCAGTTGTTAAACCCTACCTAGCAATTGAAACCCCTTTTCAAGAAGATGGAATAATTTTTTTAAAAAATTTAAGAACATACAGGCAATCTGGGCTGGATTTCCTAACTTAAATCCAACTTTTCTACCTTTTCTATTTCCTCACAGATAAACTCAGGCAAGTTAGTTCTCCTTGTCTTAATTTCCTTCTCTGTAAAAAGGATTAATAATGATAGCAATAACGAACCTACCTCATGGAGCTGTTGGGAGAACTAAACATATAAATAATAATAAAACACTTAAAACAGTGCCTGCTACATAGCAATAGCAAGTGCTTACTGAATGATGGCGATAGTGAAGAGAACTAGCAAGTGAGTTTTTGGCCACTCTGTAAGTACCCCCACTGAGAGAAAAGTCTGCTGCTTCTCAAGAAGTTCTTTCCATCTTTGGAGGATTGGCAAAAATGTTAGCAATGTAATGTGGAAGAACAAGTAAGAAGTATAATTCTGCCCAGGGGTACCCCATGCCTGCAATCTCTGGATACCCCTGCCAGAAGGCAACTGGGTGGGTTCAGTTACAATTACAGAGCCCAGGCCTTGTAGAGAAGTCTCTAGAAATGGAAAGAAAAGGTGTAAAATTTTATTTTTCTATCTTAATTTACAAATACGAAAAAGTTCATTCCTTGATCTATTTTGTTATCAAAAAGAACAGTAGTTAGCAGAACTTTAACTTACTATAAATTGTAGAATGGCAAAGTAAATAAACTATAATCAAATTGCAAACAAAGTACCTCAATTTGAGAACAAAATTAAAGAGATATAATTCTCCAAAGTATGCTGGATATCAAATTAATACAACTGAAGACCAAATATTAATTCAAATTCAAGTACAAAAAACTCCCCATTTTTTATGGATTCTATAAACTTAATCCTGATTAGCTTAGTGCTTACTTTTTTAAAAATATCATCTGAGTGAAAATAATTATCACTTAAATGCTCTAACTGTTTGAGTTTCTAAGTAAATAATTTTATGTTATCATACCAATATATTTTATTTGTATTTGTATAAAGCACATTTCCACTCAGAAGTTTGATAAATTTGAGAATATCATATTCAAAGTACTCTCAATAGATTTCATTAGAAAAAATCAGAGTTGAATTATAATGAAACAAAAAGTTTACAAATAACTTCCGATCATTTATTAAATAACATTTTCCATTTTCTAGGGTGCTAACAAACATAAAGAAGGTAAATTAAATGCATAAATATTCATATCTAATTTCAACCTGATTGTAAAATTTTATTATTAAAGATTTGTAATTTGTATTTTGGATTTGAGAATGTGGTTTATGCAAAGATATATTACTGAACTCAATTTGTATCACCTAGAAAAATATTGTCTGGGGGGTCACAGCAATGTAGCAACACTAAAATGATATTTAAAAGGTTAGTATTATAAAAAATAAACATATCATCTCATTGAAAATTGTATTAACAAAGGAACTAATAGATTCAAGTTATTCTTTAAAAGGTTACATTTCTCTTGAGAAGCAAGAAAAACTTTTCTTTGCAGAGTACAATCAAATAGTAGAATGATATGCATATTAAGGTAATTACAACACATTCATTGGAGGCATTCAAGAAATACTAGCTCTGTGGTGAAGTAACAGAGGGCCTTCCCTGCTTAATGCACGCAGGTGATTGTATTCAATCACTGAGGTAGGCCTTCAATCTCAAATCTGAATAAAAGTTGCAAACAAGATGCACTGTGTCAAAATTGCCTTATGAAAAGCAACCCTCTCCAAATTAATGAAGGTGGAACTCCAAGACTGAAAATACAACCTTGGCTTCCTCCTTCCAAGGCAAAATGCTGCCTGATAAAATCATCCTCATCTTATTTCTTGAGAGCCATCTCATTCTAACCATGAAAAAACGTAAACTAGTCACGTAAATGACTGCATGCTATGTAGCATAAGCCTTATTTTCTACTACATGTTGCTTAGAAGCAAAAATGTGCAAAAGAAATGAAAATTTCATTATTTCACTTACAGGTATTTCATTACAGCGATCTACCAGAGGCCAGGCAAGAAGGAATTGCATAGAGGAATTCTGTACAAGAAAGTTATACCCTCTGGAACCACCTATGCACTGGAAACATAACTTTGGAAACGAACTTGCTGTTACAAGATCAGCTTCCATTGATTAATGATGAGTAGTATTGGGAAAGAAGGCTTATTTTAAAAAAAAAAAAAAGGCTTATACACTCAAAAGACATTTTAGTCCATTGAGAAATATAAAAGCTGAATGCAACAGTCCTATTCAAACTGTTCATGCAAGACCAGGTTATGGCTGGTTTTCTTTGACTATTCAAGGCTTATTTTAAGTAATTATCATAAAGCAACTCTATAAGTAATGACTTAGAGCCCAATTTACACTTTTGTCATACAAAATATTTACTTATGGAAAAGAGACAGGAAAAGTTAAGCCATATGAATAGCAACACTATGAGATGTACACTATCAGCATGTAGGCAAAAGAAAAACAAAATATTTATGAAACATAATGATACAATAAAGCTAAGAATATCAGAGGAATGTTGGCCGAAAAGATAATCTTTATGAACACATAGGAATGCTTTAAATTATAAGTGAATGTCAGGGATGGAGTTCATAAAGAGGCTCATGTTATAAGTCAGGGCTTTATAAACCCCAGTCACTGCATCCTGTACTGCCTGGAAGACTGAAATAAAAATATACACAGGGTACCCCATCATCGTGGAGATATGCTGCATACACAACTGTACTGCACCAGAAAAAAAGGCACCAGTGCCTGATTTTCCTTAAACTGTCAAAATACAAAAGAAATGCACAGATGTAACAAAATACTGGATTTTTATATTTTAGCAGGTGCTCAATATGCAACCCACATAATGACATGTTAATGACCTGAGTGTGTTAATCAGCATGTATATCTGATTCTTTCACGCCCAAGGGGGAAAAAGCCAACTATACCAGAGCGTGTTAATGTTTCTACTTTTGATAAAGATTTTGATAACATGCTCGGTAAGAAGGAAAAAAATTCCAAGAAGTATCTTTAGAAAGGTACAGTAGAGCATTAATAAGGATGAAATCACTATTTCCATAAACATCAAGATTTTTTCCAAGAAGTGTACCAGCATATTTTTATTATTTATACAACCCAGATTTTGGAAATATTTTTTAAAGTACACTTTAAAAAATTAAACAATGTGAATAATACAGGATGAGTGTCATAAAGGTTATCAGTGTGTCAACACTAGACAATACTAGTTGTCTGTGGTTTGCTGAATTCCATTCAATAAAATACATTTTATATTTAGTTCAAATCCAAAACAAATTTCTGTCATTAAAATGGGGATATATATAGTTTCAAATAGATAGAAAATGGCAAATCCAATGGCTTCTTAGAGAATGTTGTTTGATGGCTCATGGACAAGGACAGATACTTTCACTTGCTAATAAAAGCTGATGTTTGAACTTTACTTACTTTGAGCAAGTGCTCAAAATGTAAAAATGTGAAGAGTAGTAACTAAATTTCTTGTTAAATCCCATTTTGCTACTAAAGATTTTTTTCCAGTGCTTCATGGTTTAATTTGGTACTACTACAGATGTTTCTAAACCTTACATCCGGCATTGAGACTGTAAATGAGTGAGGACCAAGCTATCAAGGGCATTTTACTATTGGTTCTAAGTTACACTCCCACTACAAGTATGAAAATTCATTTCACTTGAGTGCAGCCTACTGTCTTAAGTAACTAAATATCATCCAAAAGTGTGGCAGCAATTCAAGTTCTTTTTAAATCTCTAAAAAGTAACAAGATGAGAACTCTATAAATTTGTCACAATATAAAGCATGGCTGAAGACTAAATCCTCACTAAAAATTCCAGGACTCTGTTATCACACAATGACAACAGCTCCATTCCCAGAAATGTACAGAGTCCACACCAGAAATTTTATGACTCCAAGTGAACTACATTAAACACTCCAGAGCTTATTAGCAACTTCATAGGACTAAAAGCAAGAAAGGCAGAAAGTTGAAACCGTTTACAAGCATGAAAGCATTGTTCCCAGTAGTTATTTATTAAATATCTCAGCATGCCTGTTGTTATTTTCTTCCAGGTGCAACAAAGGACATTATTACATCATTCATTTATAGTGAAAAAATACTTTTAAACTTTTCTAGATGATGAAACCCTGGAGGAATTTAAGTAGGTCTCTAAAACAAAGGGGTCCACATAGTCTGAACCTCTGGGTTTCTACTTCATTAGACTAGTATTTAGAAACCAGGTGTATATAACACCATTTTTGCCTAAAATATATATCAATAAGTATGCATGTAAGTGCATGCATGAACCTGTGGGTAAGTGCCCATGTATAGTCTTGTCATCGTGTATGGTTTGCAAGAGAGTGTTAAGCCTTACCCACAGCACCATGGCTAACACTGAAGTCAGCTACAAATAAGTGGCTCTTAGGCAAAAAGTTTCTACCTCCTACCCAGGACCATTGTTTGACCAAGAGGAAAACCCACTTGTCACCTCTCCTTGGCCTCACCAACCTCACTTCCATTCATTATTAAGTTCCTGCCCCCATGATTATTAAACTATTTTCCCCATGATCTTCTTCAGTCTCTCTGGGAACGGTTCCATGATAACCTTCCTAAATGCTCACTCCTACACCTCTCAGCAAATGCTCACCTGCTCTACTGCACTGGTTTCTTAATAGGTGCTCTTGATTCTAATGTTAGCCTATAACCCAACTCTACACAGCAGGCAATATGGTTTGTTTAAAATATTCAAGGGGTGATCAAAACATACAGTAAATGTTTACATTTTTAAAAGAAATGATCACTGTAAAAGACACATTGCCACTAATCCCTAGAAAGATAATGCCCCATGCTTAAAACACTTATTTCCTCATTCTTAACACTTTCTGAAGCAGTTCTCTAAGTCCTCAGTGGTCTTTTAGAGATGCGATCAAAAATTCAGTGAATGCTGCTGCCAACTACCATCCAATAGAAAGCAGGTTTATAAACAATTTGATGTGAGTTAATCTACCTGACTCATCAGATCTGGCACTGCAAGACTTCTAGCTCTTCTCCAAAGTTAAAATGACCATAAAAGGTAAACATTTGAAATCAATTCAGGACATCAAGGCTGCCAGTGCAACTAAAGGCATGCACTTCATAAAGTGGTTAGAATGATGGGATATATGTTTTAGAAGGAAGTAATTGACATATGTCTTCTAAGGTAATACTTTTAAAAATTAAACACACCAAATTTGTTAATAACTCTCCTGATGTCAATCCATATTACTCCTTTGTTTAAATGTTCTAGTGACATCCTCTTGCACTTGAAATAAAGCCCCAAAACCTACAATATTCCATAATATCTATCATCTGCCTGCCTCTTTAATTTCATCTCATAGCAGTCTCTCTCCAAAAGTTGTTTTCTGTTGTTTAAACAGACCAAAAGGCTTTTGTACTTACTATACACACTGGAGGAAAGTCTTCCCCTAAATCTTTACACAGTTGCATCTTATAACTATTCAAATTTCAGCTCAAATACTACCTCTCCATAAGATCTTCCACTTTTGTTTAATCATTATCTGCCACATTTTTTAATTTAATTTTCTTCATAGTACTTATCATTGTTTGAAACTGTCTCAATCTCTAAGACTTCTTTATTCTTTAAGTTCCATGACATCGGGATTTTATCAGTACTATTAACAAAGAAGTTCCTCTACTTAGAATGTTGTAGGCATTCTATACTCATGTAACTAGGGATGGTAATAGCATCTCTTTAAATTTAAATTTAAAACAATATAAATTATAATTCAAAACAATATATATAGTAGGAGGAAGATTCTATGCTCATAATATTAAAAAGATGAAACATCATAAATTTTTGTTCATCAAAAAATGATGTGAATGTATTCCCAACCTAATGAGTCAATTCTAATGAGAACAAAAATATATTTCAGAGATTGGTGTCAGTACTCCTGGGGAAAAAAGTATTGATATACTGACACACCCTAATAAAAATAGCAATGGTTGTACATCAAAAGACAGAGTGAATCCATGAATTCTTACATGTATTAACCTTTCAATCATGAAATGGATGTTACCAATTAACATATCACTTTAAATTTAAAATTAAACATTTAATTGTAGTTGGAATCAGGGTCAAAATTTTTTTATCTCACCTTGGTCTTTGAATTCCTATCTAAATTTTTAATTATCCTTCCATACTTATACCATAATAAATTCTTTTTCTGTTTAAAGTTGTGTGGCACCATATTTTCTTGGAGGGCCACGTCAAAATAATGCTAATTTTAACATGTGGATATGTTTTTTTCTGTTGAGGAAGTGGAGACCAGTGAAACTCTTCCTGTGCCCTTAAACTCTCTTATAGAAAAGCTGCTCTGTGGTCTTGATATTTCAAAGCAAAACTCTTTCTGAAGCCAGGAGATAAGAAACTTTTAGGGTTTCTGTCTAACTGTTCTAGAATGAGGGTGATCGTAGAAACTAACAAAGAAACTGAATAATGCTGATTTTAAAAAATTTGATGTGCAAGTTTCAAGTCATGGCACATACATTATTTTGGACTTCATATTTATTTAAAGTCAAAAGACAAAAAATGTTATTTGATTTTGCATTAGTCACAGTCCACAGTCCTCCCACCCCAACCCAGACACACACACACACACACACACACACACACACACACACAATATGTAGGCTGGCAGTCTGCTCGGAAAATGAAAATCCTTCTATTGTTTTTCTTGCCAATAAATAAAAATTGGTTGGTGATATGACACTTACAGTTTAAGTTATTACAGGTCTGATGTTACAGTTGTTACATATTATTGAATCTATCTCGTGAAAAAGGAGCACAAAGGGAATTTTCAAATGCAGCTGCTATTTCCCATTTGTTAAATCCTTTTATTACACCATATAAGTACACAGCTGGGAAATACTGTAGAGTGGGAGTTAAAACAAAATGTTTTGGCTTGTACACATTCATAATACACAAAGATTCTAGTGGAAAGCAAAGCTCTATATCAAAAGAAAGTGAAAGTTTGAAAATATTTCTAGCAGTAAGATTTCTTTTCATACTAATATATAGCATATTTATAACTTTAAGCTTCTTTATAGTATCATAAACCTTATTTAATATAAATTAATTATATGAATTCAATATAAATTATTAATATTTATATTCTGACAAAATTTTTGATCATAAAAGTTTGAGAATAACTCATCAAAGTAACTTGGCACTTTCCAAGAAAAAATTTTATTAAAGAAAATAAATTAAATATTCTCTAAAGAAAATCTAAATTGATTACTTCTGTCTCTACCCATACCTCCTGTTCCAGTTATTTTACATGCCCATGACCACGCTTGCCGTAAAAGCAAAAACGTACCTTGGGCCTCTGCCTTCCTTTCATCTGTCTTCCACTCCATTAATCCCAGTCCCTGCCCTCTCTCCTCTAGGTTGCTGAGGTAGAAATCCCAATGGGTTTTCCTCCTTTCATCCTTGCTTCTTTCCTTTCCACTCACTATACGACAGTCAGAATTATCTGTTTAAATGTTCTTCAATCCAGCAAAGCCTTTCTCACTGCACTTAAATCAAATCTCACCTCTGGAATGTCATCTCCACAGTCTCTGTGACAGAGGCCTTGCCTATTCTGCCAACCACATCAGCTACAATATTACATGCTCCCTTATTATGCTCCAGTGACATAAAGCATCTTTTATTTCCTTAAGTTATAGTTTTCTCAGCTCAAATACATGATACCTACTGTTCTTCTTGCAATTTTACTCTTTTGTCCCCTAGTTTTATTCTTTTAATTCCCACTTAGTTTCTATATCCTTAGCTTTGAAAGGGTATTCTTAGCTATTTACTCTAAGTTAGGTTTGTCTAATTATGTTTTTGGATAACATTCTGTTCTTCATAAAATATATCACG
The DNA here is from genome assembly GCA_004027205.1 of Ctenodactylus gundi. Lineage (NCBI taxonomy): Eukaryota > Metazoa > Chordata > Mammalia > Rodentia > Ctenodactylidae > Ctenodactylus > Ctenodactylus gundi. The sequence continues at coordinate 902,459 of PVKB01000183.1, read as the reverse complement.
TTTTAATTTTATATTTAGTTGAATGCATATTTATTTAATATCTATGTCCTGTACTAGACAACAAAATCCATGAAAGTACTTATCAGGTTTGTTTTGTTAACCACAATACAACTAGCACCTCGTAAAGTGTTTCACACATAGAAGGCTCAATAAATATTTGTTGAAATAAAAAATCAAATATAGCTCCATTATCTTATCAATAAGTGGCAGTGGCTAGTTATCTATCTCACCCACAGTATCTAGGAGATCCAAAATGAACAATTTAAGTTGAATCAGAAAAACATTTTAATTTTGCCTTTTAGATTAATGTCTTCCCCCTTCTCACTCAAAAAGTAAATAAACCTTTTGGTAGTTTCAGTTGGGCAATGTGGAATCCCCTTTAAACTACAATTATTCAAGAAACATTGTATTTATTTTCCAGTCTCACACTCATCCGTATTGCTTCAGAGCACTGATTGCAAAATCTGTAAAGTTATATGAAAAAGAGAAGCCATCTGCCTCCAGAAGTTACTGAATGAAGTCTCTAAGACAATAAGCATAGGGCAAGAATTCAAAGATGTGATTGTAATCAATTCACTATAAGTATTAGCTGACTTTATTAAGGAATAAAAATTTGCATATTGCCCACTTAAAATATTTTTCATTGTCTTTTGGCTTACCAAAGGTGAAAGAATATTTAGAACCTCTAACAAAAAATATTAAGGTATCGATTTCTATTTGATGTTAAAATTGAAATTTTTGTTTTAAAATAGATAATAATGTCTGTTATTATGTTTTTTGTTTTGATGGTTAAGGATGGAACTTAACATAAAAGGACTAATACATTGCATATATTTGATGTGTTTCTTCTACTGTTAGAGAAAACTGTAGTCTGAAGAGCACTCAAGAGATTTGCATATTTTCTTTGAAATTGACGTGCAGGTATATAAGTGAGAAAAGCCTTATTATAAATCAAGAGTGAATGTTAAAGATGATAGATTCTTGTATTTCCTTACTGAAGACATAGTCCCCATATGACCTCATTCACAAAGACATATTTCAGCACTAATGCACATCACACTTTATTTGATCATACTTATTTTGTGATCTTACCAAGTTCATCACTTTAAGTTCAGGGATTCAGAAGATAAGATAAGCAAATACCCTTTCATTTAAATAAATCAAATATTTTTCAGAAAGTTGATCTAATTGTGGCACAAACAAAACCACAAAAAAATTTTTCTCAGTTTTGTCGTACAATAGTAATATACACCTGGAGGTTGTCTATGACTCGAACATGAATAACTCTAGAACAATGTATTTTCAGCTTTCCCTAACACACTTATATATAATGAGGACATACTGATGGTAACCATAACCAAATTTTAAAATTAAGCTCACCATTCTTTGCTGGGATGACAGTACGCTGTCCCAGTCAGCATCTTGTTGAATAGTATTGACAAGTGTGGGTAGCTCCTCAGGGTGAGGTTTGTTGTGCATTACAGGGTGCAGGGGCAGATGAGAGGACACATGTTGATCACTGCCCTCTTCCTTTTCCCTTGAGGTCAAATCCTGGGTCATGGCTTCCTCTCCATCAGCTGCACAGGCAAATGGAGAGGTGGCTTGCTTGGAAGACATTCTTCTGCAGAAGAAGGAAAACACCATGAACTGAAAAGAGCTGTCAACAACAAAGGAATAAGGCATAAACTGAGATTCATTAACTCAGAAAAATGCCTTTAACTGTAGATGTACTCATCGTCTGCTCTAAAGCACTGACAAAGAAGTCTTGGCTCATCTGCCCCACCTCCCCTCCAAGCCTCTTCCCAGCATTTAAGCCACGTTTTCCTCCTTCTCCAGCCCACAACTGACAGTCTTATAGAATGTCATATTTTCAAGATGCACTGAATACAGACATATACATATAATTTTCCTCCCAATTTTCTTAACCACTTTACAACTTTCCTGAGAATAATTAGGTGATGGTGCAATAAAAAGAACAAATGAATCACTTGTCAAATGAGCCAATTTGCAGGATACCTCTTTTTCTGACATCAAATATCCCCAAATTTCTCCTTTGTTTATGTAAAAACAAATCAAGTCCCAGAAGGAAAATACAAGTAAAGTAAATAGTTCTGGATAAAAGTTTGAAGAAAATCTAGTTTGTAATTTGTGTTATAGATGCTCTGCCTAACACTATTTAGTCCCTATCTGAAGCTTTTCTAAACAGCTTCAAAATGTTTGACTGCTGTAACTTTTAAGTGACTTATCGATTCAGGGTCTTATAATGTTCAAATAGTCAACACAATTTTGTAGCATTTGAACTGAGTACTAACTACAACTATTTTATACTAGGAAATAATACATACAAGATTCAAAGCATTTGCTATGAACAATGATAAAATGCCTACTATTAGATTTTGAGACTTTCAAAAAACATATTGCACATTCATTTATTCACAAACGAACATTGACTGTACTCTACAAGACAAGGTCTCCATTCTCTGCTTCCATATGCAATCAGAAAATTATGATTAAATAAAATTTCAAAACTTTTAGAATACCACTATATCACTATATCAATGGTTAGTAATAAAACCACCAAAAGTTTATAACTTGACAGAAGAAATTACTTTTTTTCTAAAACTTTATGTTCTTTTTAGTTTATTCTATCTCTAGCTATAAAACTGCTGTGTAATGAAAGGAATACAATCTCCACCTTAATTGCTCTTTAACATTAATTGATTTCATACCATTTTTTAAAAAATGCACAAATCAGTTAACATAGGAAACCACAGGAGCATTTTTCAAATTAGCAAATCATTAACTTGCTAGTACTGTTTCTACAGACAAATAAATACTGATTAAAGGGTCTAGAAATCTGAGATTAACAGTTAAATTTACAAATCTGTCACATGCTTTCATGAATATTGCAGTGAAGGAAATATCAAGTGCAAAGAAAAATAATTAAGTTAATTCCAATTTAAACAGTAGTTTTTATGTAGCAGCCCATGTTTCACATAGGATTTAACAGCTAATGCTAAATTTCTCACAATTAATGAGGGGGCTCAGATTTAGTATCCTACAGTGAAAAAAATTAATATAAGATCAGTTAATCTAATTATGCACAGTTCTAAATAAAAGTATTACAGGCTTTTGAAGTGCTTTGAAACATATTAAAATGCTGGTACCTACTTATAATAATCATTCTATAAATAATAAAAAATTATTTTTATACTTGATACTAGAAAATAAAATTGGAGAAAGAAATGTAGAAGAATGCCTATATTTTCTTTGATGAGAAATTAAAAGTTCTAAAGAGTACTAAATTAAAGAAACAGATTAACATATTATTGAGCAATTTCTATTAGTATGAACAAATGGACAAATATACACACACCATGGGAAAATGATAACATAAGTATGTTTCAGAGAATACAAAACTTACTTTAGAGATTACTTTATTGGCCCTATAAATACTGTAGTAAAAACAGAATAATTGTTACTGTTCGGCAGGTTTTTTCAAGAGCTTGCCATGAACAAGAGTGTTTTCAGGGTTAATACAATGATAGTTACCAATAATGTATCCTTCACATTAAAAACAAAGAAATGGATATACTGCTGCTTTTAAACAGTTAAGTACAATTGAAAGTCATAATCGAAAACACAGAGTGACTTTAGCTCCCCTAACAATATTTTCTTATTATAAAGTGAATTGTCTCCTTCCAATAGCAGTATCTGTGATTGTTGCTTTAGTATAAATTAATCATGACACAAAACCCAAAATGAAAACATTCTCTGAAGAATAATTTCAACTATAAACTGCACAGTGAAAAACACTGCACAATCCTAATTGAACAAAACCATACAGCTGTAAAAATAGACTGAATCTGTCCAAAACTATGAGTTGAGTTTAAAGGCTGGTTTGTTAAGAGTGTTTTCTTAAGGAAGGCTGGGTCCTCAGTCTTAATCAGCCAATAAATTATTTCCTGCAATTACATTAAATAGAAAATTATCTTCAAATGGGGAGTGTTAATTGAAAATCAAAATTCAGAGGGAAGTTTGGAAATTACACGCTGAATACAATTAGTGAGGAAAGGCTTCACCTCTACTTCATCAACAGTCTTCTGGTGATTCCTCCAGTGACCATTCAGGGGAACGGTCTATTTATAGCATCACACGATTGTCTTTTATTTTGCACCTACAAATACAAATGCGTATCAAGATTGCAAATAAAATATAGACTGCCAAAAAAAGCAATGTTAAATCTGACTGTTCATCCTCAGTTCACAACATTGTTAAGGGAAAAAGAAAACAGAGGAGAAAGGACAACAGTGATTAAGGACCAAGGAAGGCATACTCAACTTCAAAATCCTTCCCTTCAGCAAAGGAATTAACATGGTTAGCTCTAAGAATACCTTTCCATATTATATTTTACATGTTTATCTTATTATACCTTTAATACATGTTAGTATGAAAGAAAAAGATGATTTGTTCTTTTGGAGAGATAATTCCTTGAGCATTTTCTTTTGGTAAAATTGTTGAGCTTTTTTCAAGTTTGTTTACATTTATGGCTTTGTTGTAAAGTAACATCACATGTGACTTTGTTAGCTTTTCAAAGCGTAAGTATCCTCAAATTATTTTTCATGTATAGTCTATTAAACATTAGATTTACTGATTATTAAATTTGATTTAGTGTTTTTTACACAATTTATTATATAAGCCTTAAATTTAGAAATTATATCCTCATTCATTTCCTTTCCTTACCTTAGTTTTTCCTTTTAAAACATTTTGCGAGACCAACTAAGTTACTCTAGAAACTGCAAAGACACTTGTCTTTTGGTAATACCTTTAACTATAACCATTATACCATACCTACCAATCTTTAGAAACTCAAAAAAAATCAAATAAATACACTTTATTAGTTAATGTTTTTCAATGTCATGTGGAATGCATACACATTTTTAAGTGTTCATATCAGTAATTTTTCATTAAAATTGTTCACCTCCTCCAATGCATTAGAATAGTATCTTGCCTTCAATGCTGGCATATACAACTGATGAGCAGAATAAAATAAATAATTTAAAAAACCTCGTGAAAATGGCCAATTACTATGTGACTTTACTTTGTTTTATTTTTGCACTATTATAACTTAAAAATCATTCAAATGAATTGTTTTTTTAAATTTGTATTAAAAAAATATCTTCCTAGTTATACCCCCTGAAAACAGGGGTTTATAATGGAAGTGCTGACACAACCCTAACTAAAGCAGCACAAATGTTGCCGCTATAATACACAAAATCAAGTTCTATTATTCTAAACTATCCTCGCTCATGGGATTTTTCTTCACTGTGCTCCCAGCCAAACTGCTGAAGCAGGAAAAATTTAAATGCAATCAAATGCGCCCAATTCTACTTTACTAGAACAAGTGTCTACAGTGGTACAATCTTAAAAGGAGATGCAACAGATTTGTTTGGTGTTTTTTTTAACTGTTTATTTATAATACAGTGCATTGGAGATAAAATAAAAGAGGAAATTACACTCACATGGTACCAGTGTATTGACTACACAGAGTACATTATAATCAGAGAGAAAAACTACATTGTCAACTTATCACATTGGTTAAACAAGATGGTTTTCTGGGGCATAGCTATTATCAAGCAAAATCTTCAAAGAGAAATATCTTTGGGACATATAAAACTAAATTCCCATCATATACTCCCAGAGTTTGAAATATCTCTGTGCCCAAGAGATCAAGTAAATTCCCAAGATGCCAGAGACACTGGGAAGAATTTCAGGCTTCAGACTTTTGAGAATGAGACTAGTAGAGATAAAGTTTCCAATAAATGATAATATTCTCAGAAATTAGTAGGAATATTCCCCCAAAAGCCTCCAATATAAAAAGCTGAATGTGGACGTCAATAAAAACTAAGGCAGTAAATTTGCCTTCATTTCTTAAGCAAAAACTCAACACCATTTGTTCCAAAAGTTTATAAAATGATGAGGGTGCCAGACATCTCTACACAAAGTCCTTATTTCACAAAACAATGTCTAGAACTTTTCTGATTTGACGTCATTGTTTTGTCAAGAGTAATTTCCATATGTTTAATATTAGGATAATTATTTAAAAAACTTTTAAAACTTTCTCATAAGATAGTGTCACTCAAAAGCACTTTTTTTTTAAATTATTGCTTGGAAAGAATCCACTCTCAAGACTGTAAGAGCCATTGAGTTCACTGAAACAATTATTTTTAACTTTATTTTTTTTAATATTTTAACAAATATTTTCATTACTTTTACGAGTACTTTCAAGTGGAATCCCCTTTTTGGTATTTTATATTTTTCAAAAGAAATTCTATTTTTAGCCTAAAACAATATTTTAATAGCTGGTTTACTTGCAGAAAAAAAGTTCAGGCCAATGTTCATATCTATTTTTGCTGCTCAGCCCTGGGCTACCAAGTTAGACTTATTTCAGTCAGATATTTCACTGTTAATTTAATGCTGTACTTGATCTGATTCTGAGAAATAAACAACTAATTTTCCAAAAATATACCACAGTGCCTCTCATTTTAAAAGAAGCATGAGGAACAGAAATGCTTAGCTACCAAAATGCACGACGTCCAGGAACCCATACACAGGACTCCAGTTCATCCAGCAGCACAGGGCAACAAATGATTTAAAAACCCTCTTCCTGCACCGTGAACTCCAATGTTTAGGGATCTTGGGTTGGGGGGAAGGAAGTGCAGGAAGTATCCTAACCTAAACATGAACACATTTCTTTTAAAACTTTCCCTTCTTCTCTCCTATGAAGTTGAAGGGTTGTTAGCGCGTTTTTTCTATGGGAACACAGAACTACCACACCCACATTTTCAACTCCACCTTCAAATATCCCTGGGCTTTCATAAGATTTTTCTTCTTCTTCCATCTGTCTAATAAGCAATTTTGAGAAAATTCGGTGTGGTGGTTGAGGGGGGAAGATAACTGCTCTCAGGGCTCCTTGGAAAGTGACAAGTCTGTCTGCTGGTTTGTAGCAGCTTTTTCTTTTTTTTTCCCATTTTATTGATATGTATACGTGCAAAGTTTAAGGTTTACAATGGAGTTGAGCATTTTGTGCACATACGCAACCTGCCAAGGACACAAGGGCTTTCCCACTCTCTTTCTGTCCCTCCACTCACCTTCCCCTGCCTCCCTCCTCCCCCACCCTACCCCCCTATTTCACTTTGTCTTTAGTCTTAAGTTCCATGAGATAGTTGTGCTCTGGGACTCTCACATCAGCGAGGCCATTCGATGTTTCACCTTCTGCTTCTGACTCACTTCACTAAGCATATGGAATACTATGTAGCAGCTCTTTCAAAACGTACGTGGTGACACAGAGACAAAGCCTGCTAGAACAAAAGTCACTGATTGAGTTAACTGTTAATTCAGTAATGATAAGACACACTAGATACACCCGAAGCTGTTGAAGTTTATCTAACCAGAGGCATAAAGTAATGGTTTTTTACTTTTCTAAAGCCTCTGATTTTTCACACCAAAGCACCAACATTGTCTCCAAAAGGCCCTCTGAGTTTCTTATAAAACAAGGACTACCTGGAACAGATTCTTCTCAAGTCATCAAAGTTTGTGTTTCTGGAGTTTATATTTAGCTGACAATATTGCTGTCACTTTATATAGCTTAAGACTGTTCTTTGGACTAGAGCTCATATGTCTCGGAATGCTTTGACTCATGAATTGTTTCTCCTGATAATGTTACATCACGTAACCACCTCTGTCTAATTGGTTGGTATCTGCTGGAAGAGGCCGGCACCCAGCCTAACGACTGGCCTGCTGACTGACTGACTGCCTATGGAAAACCTATAATTAACTACATTTGTCCTTGAGTATCCGATTTCTTCCTGGGATCAAAACAACTTGACTTCATGTACCTCCATACTTTTTCCTTCATAGAAATAATACTGAGTTTTCTCACAATTTATCTACCAATACCTTGTTAGGATTTTTGCTTTGGAAAGCCAGAACCAAAGAATATAAATAAAAATCAGTGATTTAACAAAAAGCAAAACCAAACAATGGCTACTATAAACAGATACTAATTTAGAGAACTTTATCAAGCTCAATGACATTACAGCACCACTGAAAGACCTCTATGTGGCTGGAGTAGAGGAAAACCGATAGCACAATGAATTTATCTCTGCATGTTCATTTTGAATCTCCTCTCCACATAAATGGAAAACCATAATCTTAAAGTGAGTAACAGACATGTCTTTGTCAGGTTGAAAGCAATCCAATAACACAGAAGCCCTATTATAGGATACCTTTTCCAGTTATTAATAAAAATCATAAACCAGAGCAATAACTTCTCAGAAAGAAAACACAGGAAGCAGCTGTATATGTTTCCATTGTTAACTGTATTTTACTTGTTTAACAATGCCGGAGAAATGAAAGCTAAAAACTATAAAGCTTGTTTCAAAATATGAAAGTTTACACGTGGTAACACGGAACAAAATTAGATAGAGAAGCAGATCTCCGGATTCTCCTTCAGCTAAATGAAGCTATCTAGCACTTCCTCCATTTGTGAAAAAAATTAAAGATAAATTTCAGGTTCCTGCCAAAGGAGGACAAAGAGAGGGAATGGAGGGAGAAAGAGAGTAGAAAGAAAGGAGATAGGGATGGGAAGGGGGAGGAAAGTAGAAGAGAGTGCAGGAGGGAAACAACTACGGTTTTGCAGTTCATTTCCAGTTTGTCTACTTAATGAAAACCTCATTGTACAGCCCTGAAAACCATTTCCAGCAGGCAAAGTATTTCTGATTCAGCAGAGGTTATACAAGCATCAAAGCAGTTAAATATAGGTGCCAAGCCGCATTGCCAGGAGCTCTTAGTACTGTGAGTTAGTATTACCTGACAGCTTAGTGAATATAAAATTACTTGTTTCTCCAATTGAAGACAATCAAATTGTCACCTTCCATTGTAATAATGCACAACTAGTGATCAGCAAAGTGCAAACATAATTACCATGAAGAAAACAAAAAATCAAATCTAAATCTCTCTACAGAGTAAACACGTCTCTCTGGCTTCTCCCAAAAAGGAGTGTATTTTAATATTGAGTGCTATGATGCAATCTTTATATTATTTAACAATGAGATTTATTCACTTTACATCAAATAAAAATGAAAAACAAGAAAGACTCATTTACAAAAAAAGGAATACAAAAATCAGTCAGAGGCCTACCACTTTCAGACACAGCACAAAGGCCTGCGAATTATAACACTGTGGCTTAGATCCATAACATTAAGCATATATCAGTAGCACGTTCATCACAAAAGCCTTGCCTCTGGAGATCTCTCTCTAGCTTAGAAACCTTCCTGAATATTAAAAAGAACAAGTAGAATCTAACCTCAAAAGATATCGTCTTAATATTCCCTTAAAGAAAACTGGAGAGAGGCTGAAGCAGGAGGATCTCATGTTCAGGCCCAGTGTGGGCAACTTAGCAACCAGTGAGACACAGTATCAAAAATAAAAATAAATAAATAAATAATAAGTAAATAACTGGGTATATGGTGAAGGCCTTGAGTTCAATCTCCAGTAACACACACACACACACACACACACACACACACACACACACACACATCCAAACATGCGCACACACAAGCACTTGTCTTCTAAACTGGCCCATATTTTCTATATTCTTTTTTCCCTCTTTTATTAACGTGTATATATGTGATTCATAATATTTACATTGAACCTGAGCATTCTGTGCACATGTATCTCGTGTCACCATTACAAACCCTTCCCACTCCCTTTTTGGCCATCCCATATCCTCTCCTTACCCCTAATTCCCACTACCCCCATTTAGTTCTATGAAATGATTATATTCTAGGTTTTTCATATTTGAGAAGTCATTCATCATTTAGTCTTCTATGTGTATATTCCTGAGATCAAAACTTTACCTCATAAAATTCATTTACTATCACTGTCCACATTTAAGAAGATAATAAAGAGTCGAAAATATGTCCACAACCATTTTGAGACATTTAGCATGAGAGAAATCCTTGCCCATGTCTGGTGACCAGACTGACTCACTATCCAGGTTTCTCAATAATCCAATACTGAAGTTACGACATGGTTGCTGCACAATATCAAGGTTCTTAAGTTCAAATAAAGATGAATACTAGCAACATCATGATGCCCCAAGTTAAATGCATTCTAAAAGTTCTCTGAAAAAAAAACATTGTTTTTTATCTGTGCAAGTCAGCTTGTAAAATATTAACATTTACAACACAGCTTCCACTGTAGCATAAGCTCTTTCCATTTTCAAAATACTCTGCACTTAACAGATTTTTTTTGTCCCCAAAAAGATGTACTGTGTGGCTATGGCTTGAGATTCCATTTTTTTAGCTGGTAACTCTGTTTTAAGCAATATTATTTACAATCATCTAGCCCCAAAACAGATGAGTTTGTCAGGGAAGGAGAAACCACTGCACGGAATATGGCATGGATTATGGCATCGGATTCTCTGAGCTGGAATCTTGGAATACAAATTCAGACATTGATAGCCTGTTATATCATTCCTTAGGACGATGCTTCCATCCTATGTAAATCAGAACTGGACATTTGACCTTGCATTACATTCCTCTTTCTCATTTTTCTCTATTTTATTGGGGGAAGAATCAAAGAAAAAGAAGGACGAACACATTCTAAAGACTTGGTGCCTAAATCAGAAGCAGCATAAGGATAAAGAGGAAGTCCAATCTTCAGTTACAATTTACTGAAACGATAAATCTTGTGTCACCAAGAAAAGTGTTTAGATGCAAAAAAGACAGTTTTAGAAAACAGCATTTTCCTTGATCTTACAGATGTCAAGTGTACAGTGAACTTTTTCCCCAAGAAACCCTAGCAGCTTTTACAATAAAAACTTTCCAACAAAGGAAACAAACAGAACTTCTGAACGTCAGTAATGATCTAAGCCAGTCTCGTTATTATCACAAAACATGCCTTATGATATAGTAATAACAAAAAGTATCACCATGAGGAAGAAAAGAAATGTAGAGAATTACCCAGACTCCAGGAGATAAATGCTTATAGATACTATATAAGCTTATGATATGTTAGAAAGAAGAATCATTTCAAGAGTTTATCTGGTTAAAAAATTGTTCTGCATGATCCTTGAAGCCTATGATTATATATGCCTTTTTATTATTTGATCCTCAGTGTCCACAACAATACACAGATACTGTAGATAATCAATAATATGAGAAAGAGAAAGGGACAACAGGGTATGGGTTTGGGGAGGATAAGCCTTTAGGTAATTTTTAAATTCAAATTCAAGTAAGTGATAATCACAGAAATTATCACTCACATGTTAACACTGCCAACCTAAATATTATTCTGCCCCTGTGTTTTCACCAAATATCTCATTACTTAACATATGAACTATATACTTATTTTATCTGTATCCTCAACAGTGAACTCTCTCGACTTCCTGAAATGCAATAGTCCTCAAGTGATCCTAATGTATCTGTATCAAGCCACCTTCTGTAAAACCTATCAAACTTAACACTCATATTGCTCCTCAACATTTTCCCTCATTCACACTCAGGAAAATATCATCTCAGAATTATCTGGCTTCAAAACATGAATGTTATATCGATCTTCTTAATCCTACTTCTCATTGCCAGACTAGCATTTAGCTCCATCAACTCCTCCCCAACGTTGGTCCTCAAACTCATTCATTTTAGAATACTCATAAGCACCTTAGTGCAGGGTTTTAATATACCTCATAAACTCCTAAAACAGACTTTAAGCTAGTTTACATCACTCCAACAAGTTCTCCTCACTTCTGCTACTCACTTCATTTCATCAGGTCACTCCTGACCATGACCGAAACATATTACGGGCTGTACCCTGATGACAAAGTAAGATACAAATATCTGATCTTGGCATTCAAGACCCTCAATCCAGGTTCACTCAGCCTTTCTAAACCTATCCTCTAATTGCTAGTAGTACTTTACACTTTAACCCTCTACTCTAACTCTACCTGTACCAATATACTTAAACTTCCCTTAATGTTGCTATCCTTTGCGCTCTCTCTCTCTCTCTCTCTCTCTCTCTCTCTCTCTGAATATTATTCTCACCTTTCTTTCTTATTACTAAGAAACCATCAAGGGGTTGTTTCAGACAACTCTGGCCCATCTGTTTTTTAACCCCTTTCATGAAATGTTCTAAGAAATTATTTTTAAATCACTCATTCAACATTCAATGCACACACTGTGTAAAATCTCTTAAACGTGTAATATTATATTTTATAAGAAATTTTATCCAGATTTAACTTTTCAAGGACAAGAGCAAACCTCTAAGCTCTTCTCTATTCCAACAGCATTTACTACAAAGTATCATGTAAAGAAAAGATTCATCAATACTGTCCAATAATTTAGATATTATGAAGTAGATAGACAAAAATAAATTTAGTGTCTTAAAATAAAGCTTCCAAATCTTTGTCCATGTTTTTCTTGGACTGCCTGTTCATACCACATTCTCTGTCCCTTGAAGCTCAATTCATATTTGAAATACTGCATTTTAAAGGACAAAATAATCATCAGCTTATGTTGTCAGGACATTAAAAGATGGACAGATGGATGGGTAAATAGATAGATGGGTGAATACCAGGAAGATATTGAAGAGATACATAGTTTTCAGAAGATAGTGTATGTCTTCTTACTAGTCACTGTGCTAAGTATTGTTGCAGGTATAATCTCATTTAGTTTTCAAGATAACTCTAGGAATTAAATACGATCATTATCCCCATTTACTGTTAAAGAATATAAGTCACAAAGCTTTATTTTTTAAAAAAAAACGTGCCTATGTTATACCTAGAAAACACAAAAGCAAGAATTTCAACTTCAGTTGTCCAGCACTAAGGCAGATAATATTAGAAATAGTTCCTAAAATCTAAATTAAGCAAAATAATTAGCAAAGTTCAATTGTCACCTGAATAATTCTTTACTAATTTATACCCTCTGACAAATTTTATTCTCAATATTAGAGGTATATGTTCTAGACAGTCATATATTCATGACTCAAAAGAATTATCTTTAATTTTTCATTCCTCTCTATATCTGGGCTGGAGATATTTGATTATTAGATAACAACTGATACGAGGAAGACACGGAGAGAAAGAAAAAATAAACAAGAAAGTAGATGGAACAAGCAGTCCTAACCAATCCATTTGACTCTCAATCGAATCATTTTGACAATAAAATTGCTTGAGAAAGTTGTTAAGGTTCTTGACATATAAGAATCGGAGGTTCATAGTAGTTTTACACAGTATTATTTCTAACAAGTGTTTCTTGAGTGTTAACTCTCCTTGCTTTCTCTAATATATATATTTTGGTTAGCTTACATGAACAACATTTAATTATATCCTCATACTGACAATGAGAAAATCAAACAAGGTTGTCACTGCCGATTCACTGCAGACTTGAGAAGCATAAAATCCAATTTCTACCTTCCAGTTCCGACCAGAGAGGCCACAACAAGCCACATCAGTCACAACTGGAGTTCCTTCATCACAAAAGCGAGTTTTAAGAACAACACGAAGGGGAACTAAGACGAGGAGCTTAAACAATATGTAGCTAACACACTACTCATATAGAGCAGATAGCAGTGAATGCAGAGTAATTTAGCTGTCTCATTAGTATGTGACTACCATGTAACATTACATATGCCCTGACTTCAGGAGAAAGAAATAAAAAAGACACAAAAGATATAAAGTTGCTTTTTTGTATACAACTGTCTCTTTAAAAAGACAAAAAGGTTTTCACTAC
>PVKB01000183.1:703663-883663 GCA_004027205.1 Ctenodactylus gundi | reverse complement strand
ATGTATCGCTTCTGAATAAAACATACATATCTTCAGATTAATTCATATACCACAGCAGCAAATTAAGCTCAAATTTCTGGCCTAGAAAGAACATCTAAGTAAGAAGTATTTGTGGTAATGACCTAGAACACAATTCTTAAGAGGGAAGGAAATTAGGGAGATTTTAAAATTAAGTTTCTTTTTAAGTTGTAGATAAGTTTGCCACTGGCTCTGGTAAAAACAATGATTACAGTCTGTCAGAAAAATAAATCTTTCCTTTCCTGCCTAAATTCTTTATCTGTAGAATGAGATATGTTTTCAACAGTAAAATTTTATAACTCACTGACTCCAATGTAATTCTGGTAGAAGAAATCCTAAACTTTTGGCTACAGAACCAGAGAAGTTATCAATCCTGTATCTACAACTTCTGTTATTTAGCCGACAAATATGTGCTGACTGCCTGTTCCATTTCACGTACTATACTGACTGCCAAATAACAGAGGGGCATGTAACACAGTGATGCCTAATGGAAATGCTCCTTATGATAGAGTTAATGTCTTAATAAATATATCGTCAGTCAGATATAAGTCAAAAAATCATTTATCACACATAATCGACATAATATGATAGCTGGACGGTATGCCAGAACGCTGGATGTTCACTCCTGTGATGGAGGCCGAGTGGGAGCTACAGCTCACTGTCCTTGCCCAGCATCATGAGAGGGAATTATGCTGCATGTCGCTCACTTTGAAAAAATAAATATTCAAATTTAAAATATAGTTTCTAGTGAATGCATATTGTTTGCCATCTCATAAAGCTACAAATAAGTCAAACCACCATAAGTCAGGGAATATCTGTAGTTGCAACCTAGTAATAAATAAAATAGAAAAACACTACAAGGTGATATAAGTGATCAGTTGTCAGAAAGACCTATTGTGGAAACCCAGAAGAAAAGGCAAATGACTAATTTTGGAGGGACCAGAGTTATTATAACTGTTCCATTTAGGGGGTTCCTGAAGGAAGAGAAGTTCATCTGGTGGAAATAAGAGGAATGGATGTTTCAGGATATCAAAGAAGTGTGATGTGCAGTCCAAGGGGGGGAAAAATATCAAAATAGCTGGAATATAAAGTGTATTATGGGAAGTAAGGAAAAAAATCTAAGACAGGCAGACTATAGTTTGAAGAGAATTTCAAATGCAATTCATGGTTTAGATTGTAGCCTCTGGAAAATAGCAAATCATTAAACAAATTTTAGCAGGGTGGTAGTGTGGTCCAAATTCCCCTTAAGAAAAGTATCTACAGGGGCCTTCATGGGGATGATTCATTGAAAAAGTGGCGTGTATGGTTCTGCTGCCATCGTCTAACTCGTGCCTAGCTAGCTGCTTTCTCCTTATCTTGTCCCTTCTGAGCATACAGGCCTGTGGGACTGATCAACTATGCTCTGTCTCCACATTCTTTCACGTCCCTGTTTTCCGTCTCTACAACTGCCACTGATAAATGTTGTTAAAAGAAGGTAGATGAAAGGAAAGGCTGAGGAGACGAAGAAAGAATATGAGCAGTCACAAAAGCAAATATCTGGTAAAAAAGGATTACCACGCCAATACAAATAACAATACAGTATAATGGCCAAAAGTATTGAGTACATACTTTGTCCCAAGCTCATTACTTATGTTTCACAGTTCTTTATTAAATTGCAAAGTAAGTCTACAGTGAAGCTATAAATTTAGGCTCATTTTTCAGATGATCTCAGGGATGTTACAAAGGGGTGAAATAATATGAGTATAGTTATAACATATCTACCCAGGTGTCTGTGATTCATAAAGCTTCCATGCCAATTTCCTGTCTAATATACCAAATTCTACAGCATCCTCCAGAATGAGGAGCCATTGTTAGCAAAGACCCTGAAACTTTACCCCAGAATCAGATAATCTTGGTCCAGCAAAATGTAGCCACCTCTGGACTGACACACAACAGCTGTTTAGACTGTCAGGAAAGTAGCATGATGGAGAGAGTAAGGAAAAACTGAAAAACTATGCTTATTTCAAATCTTTTAAACCTGATAAGATTCTTCTAAGTCGAGGAGAAAAATATAAGACATATCTCCACATTAAAAGTACAAGAAATTACTAAAACTTAGAGATGATGTAAAATAAACATAACTGGTTATAGCTTGCATGTAAATTTGTAGTTTACAATTCACAGGACCTTATCCTGTAGTAGTAGTAGTAGTAGTAGTAGTAGTAGTAGTAGTAGTAGTAGTTGTTGTTGTTGTTGTTGTTCTTCTTCTTCTTCTTCTTCTTCTTCTTGTTCTCCTCCTCCTCCTCCTCCTCCTCCTCCTCCATCTCCTTCTCCTTCTTCTCCTCCTTCTTTCTCTTCTTCATCTGCTATATCTCACAGTAAATTTGTGACACTGGTAATATATTCACCTCTACAAAGTCAATGTTTTTACAAATGAAGATCATAGAAGGAAACTTCCCAAGTTATTTGACTAGGAAGTGGGGAAGTCAAAAGTATAATCCTGGTGTTCTAAACCAAGCTCCTTTCCTTTCATCACATAGCTCTTCTTGAAGAGAAGAGAAACACCATTCCCTTATATTATAGAGAAGGAAGAGCAGCAGTAATGCAAAACAGACTGTGACTGAAGAATTAGAAAGGCAAGACTCACTCTTTCTACTCTTCAGAGAGAATGTGTGCCCTTACCTTGGAAAGTATGCTTTCCGTGGCCCCATCCTCAATCTTCCTCCTTCTGTTCCTGGACCTCACTATAACCCAGCACCACCACGGTGGCATCATGGACACAAGAAAACCAAGTCCCCAGGTCTTCAGGCAGAGAAAATTACAAAGGAAAAACTGAGAATCTAGAACACTGGAGATAGAGCAATTTTCCCATGTATCAATAGCACAGTATGATATAATTCTCCAAAACATAACATGATTACACAGAAGCACTGTGTGGTGTATTATATGCATAGTTGTGAAAAAGAGGGTGCTAAGGTCTAAAGATGGGAAGGAAAAATTTTACAGCAGGCAAATCTATCTAGAATTTGTTATCGTGTCAGAATTCTGTGGCATAGAGTAAAGTGCCTCCTTCTCAAGTATTATAATTTGTGGGAAGCAAAGCTTAATAATCACATCGAGTTTTTCTTATGCCTAAGACACGTATTTGTGCACATGTCTGGTCCTAGAGACATCAATAAGGTACGTAAACACATGGTTCTAGATAAGTTCTACCTAACCCAAATTCTATTTTTCTCATTGTTCTTTAATTAATCCATTCAATAATATAGATAAGTGTAGACATGTCATTGTTTTAGTTTTGAAGATAAGGCAGTGAACCAGGATAAAGTTCTTGCTCTAATAATATTCCATCCTAAGTCCAAATTAAACCATCTCCAACATTTCTTCCTACTCTAAGATTCTATGGCTCCACTACCAACAAATAAATGTTAAACTGCAAATGAGATCAGGAGTGAGATATTTGAGCATCTAAAGAAAAGGAACCACCTTCAAACATCAGCTTCTAGCATAGAGCGTAACACTCAGGGAAGATTTTTAAGTGAGTAGAGATAAATCCTATCTTACAGATGTAGAAATACTCTGGCTGGTAAATTAAATTACCTATGGGTAAGTGGTAAATCTAAGAACTGTAGCCCTAACCTAAAGCTATTTTAGGAATACTCCCAAATAAATTTTGATAAGATAGGTTAAGATCTTCTTCTTAAGGACTTCAGCTACTAAAAGTCACAACAATGAATCTCTGCATCTTTACTTAACTGTCTGCCAAAAGCACACAATGTTATCCTTACTTTTTCTCTAACTAGGATTGAGACAGCATTTGGAGTTGAGGAAACATGTGAAAGATAAAAGTACCCTTAAAAGTCATCTAGCTCTAGCCTCACCCTTTTTGTGTAAGAGATGATCACAGAAGTGTAGAAATTTGCTTACAGTCTCATAGCTAACTCACAGCAGGCTTAGCACTAAAGCTAAGTTTTCTCTCACCCAGCATAATTGCCACACTGTCTCTAAGTTTCTTGACGGCAGAAATTATCATAAAATGGGTTTTGATATGTGGGTATTCTTTCCGCCAACATTTAGAAACTATATGATGCTACTGGATGGCATATTATGTAACAAATTCTTCCCTAAACCTCTCTATTCCAGTTGGCTGGAGAATTTTTAACAACTTCTAAACCAAGACGCTGGCTTCAAAAACTCCAGCAGGAAATTCCTAAGCTTAATACATAACATGAGTAACCTTATCCTAATATTCTTTCCTTGTAAAGTGTCAGGACTTGTAGAACAAGCCCCTTCAAGGAAATTTTTCCAGAAAACAACTGAGTAGCCCCAAGACTTGTATTTTTAAGGAAAGTAACATACTACTTATTCGCCTAGCTAAAGAGAAATTTTCTTGGGCTTACTAAATTCTTCTGCTCTGCAGCAAGGTCTCCAGTAAGAAGTAGCAGGGACTGCACAGGAGCACTAAAATGGGGACAGGAAGACTGTTCTAATTCTGTCACTAATAAGGTGTTTTTCCTGGGGCATCATGAGAAATCATTAATCTCACTAGCCTTATCTTACCTCTCTGTCAAGCAGGGATAATAATATTTACCCCAATGATTTGACAAAGGAATGAGGTAGAACCCAAAACCTAACAGCCATAACATCAATTTGAAAAGTACAATACACCAAACCAATGCTAAGTTGTGAAATTAATCATTACTATTACTAATCACAATTACTATACACTTCAGAGACCAGAAAGCCATCTTGGAGAACCAGTCAGAGAAAGGGAGATGTTTTGCGACACAGCAGGAATATCACAATGTTGGAGTTAGATAACCCTAGGATGATTCCAACCCTTCTGACCTTGACAAATTATTTAAAATCTTTAAGCCTCAGCTTCACCATCTGCAAACCTGTGCTACTACTATTACTACTATAGCACTGCTATGAACCATAAGTAATAGATATGGATAGATTTTGATAGAGAAACAGACATCTATAAAATTGTAATAATCATTACTACAAATAAATTTCTCCTTCTAGAAAACTTAATATTTTAGGGTTTTATTCAGCATTCTCACATGTAAATAGTTGAAACATCTATAATATAAAACAACAAGGGACTGGGGGCATAACTCAGAAGTTAAAGCACTTCCTCAGTAAGCACAAAGCCCTGGATTCAATATCCAGCATCACATAAGCCAGGTGTGGTGGTATATGCCTGTGCACTCAGGAGGCTGAGGCAGGAGGGCTGTTGACAGTATGAGGACAGCCTGGGATACAGAATCAGTTCAGGATCAGCCTGACCTACAGAGTGAGACCCTGTTTCAAAAAAAAACAGTAAACAACAACAACAAAAAGTAACAACAGCATTCCTGATCAACACAATATAACAAAAAGTGTGCATATTGATTAAGCTGTTAATTAAGCAGCATATAAGCAACCGGGCCAAAACTTAAGAACCAGTTCTGCTGATGGGTATTTTCTTAGTTACTCAGCAAAATTTCTGTACTGATTTCTAGTCCACCTCTCTGAGGCTCACTTTGTGACTATGTTGTGCTAGACTGTTGCCTTCATTTGTCTCCTGTGAAAATGACAAGTGTATAGAAATTTCAGTTACTAGGTTAGATGTTCATCTTGCCATTATTTTGTTTGGCGTCAGGTTGACGTCTTATAAGCGATGTTTATGGCTTTTTATGTCTTTATTTTGTTCTTTGGTTTTAATAAAAGAAAAACAGAAAGCCCTAGACTAATGAATTTAGACTCTTTTCAGGCATAGTGTTGCTTCCTCTCCATGAGATCAGGAAAAGGATATCTTTCTGGTTGCAGACATATGTGGCACAGACATGAGATCACAGCTTTAACCTTAATAGGAGAACATAACAATCTACTCATTGTTTACACATTAACTCAAAGGGCAGCTGGAAATCACAACTAACCATATGCACTGCTGAACAAGTGGCCATGACTTTATTAATAAAGCCAAGCATTAACGAATAAGATTCTGGGAATGGTACAGTGAGGGGCAGGAGTCTTTTACCCACAGCCCCTCTGAGTATGAGGCATAGGGCCCAGGCTATTGTTGAAAACACCCTCTGGGATTAAACTCTTCTCTCTGCTAGATTTCATTTGCCATCTTTCCTGTTTCCCAGTTCTTACCGACAGTGTTTAATCAGCTGCTAGGGAATAGTTAGAAAGGACTCCCTTTTTCTTGTTACATGCTAACATCCTAAAACAGGAACAAATTACAAAATTATCTACATATAACTGAATCAAGTCCCAAATATAGGAAGGTTTTTTCATACAACAGAGTTATTTCAAGTAGAGAGAGAAAAAAACACTCAATATTTCCAAATCTATGATAGGTATTATTATCTTCAATTTACAGATAAGAATAAACATTGAGAAATGACACTACAAGCAAATTGCAGAACAAACATCTATACCCAGGTCTAAATGTCATGCCTTCACTATTCAATAGCTGCCACAGAGAATACCTTACTTCAGAATCTATAGCCTATGCCAGTGTTGTTCTGCATTGAGTTATAGACACTAGTAATAGGAAAACATGCTACACAAGATGAATCTCTGTCTGACACGGAAGCATTTTATATGTGCATCAGCATTAAGCTTTACAGGTTTTCTACCTTGATCCTTGTTTGTTGTTGGTTGGTTTTATCTGGTTTAGTTTTGGTTTTGATGGTGCTGAGTGCTAGGAATTGAACCTAGTGTCTCGCCTAGGCTAAGCAAGTCACAGGTTATTCCTTGCTCTAGTTCTTGCATTTGTCTTCTGTGCTTAACAGTAAGATTCTTAATTTGTAATCCGAATACAAAAATCACAGGACAGATGTGAGATAATAAAACATCTAAATACCTACAAGCATTCATTAAAGTGAATCAACCCTCTTAGACTGATAGAAATTAAATATTAAATAATTCTCATACATGCGATACTCACAACGGTCGTACAGAATCATTTGTTTGTGAGAATACCTAGCTCCTCCGGAACAAAGTTTATTCCTGTGTAGTGGAAGGGAAATCTGAAATTGAAAGCTACTTTCTCCTTAGATCTAGGGTATAGTTTGAATTTTGCTGAAGCATGTCCTGATTCTGTGTGTTCTGATTTTCACTTAAGTTTGTTTCTGAAGGAGAACTGAAGTGTCTTATTTGAAGTACACTTTCATTGTTATTGGAATTTTCACTTTCAAGGCTAAATATACCTTCAGTTTTCCTTCGGGCCTAAGTTAAGAACTAGGAAAATAAAAGTAAAGGAAAGAACAATGTACTAAATGTATCCACCCTCACACCATGCTAGATTAGTAATAGGCTTGGAGAAACAGTATGCTTTCTACTGAGATACCTAATAACTACTATGGTGTCCAAGTCATTCCCAATATTATGACAGAGAATGCAACGACACAGGGCTAAGAGGAAAGAACCTGCTCTCAAGCCCCCACTAGTAACATGTACCCTCAGTATGAGGCAAAGAGAAGAAAAAAAGAGCCTGGTAAGTGAGATTTATCTCAACTAACTTGTACAGAAATAATAGTCACTTTATACTACAGCCTTTAAGATCATTCTCAATTTAGATATGCCATAAAGTGAACTAAATGGATAACAAATTCTAGAAGCTCACAGCTACAAAAGTATGAGAGAAAAGTTCATAATGACCAAATTTTCCAATGGACTAAACAGTGATATTATCATTAAAAGAAACTGTTACCTATCTGCAGATATACAAACATAATGTCTACAATAATAAGAAAGTTACTTTCTTACAAAATATTAATTCTAATACACTACTCTTTTCTATTGATCACCAAATAATTCTTTAACAAGCACTTTTATTATATTTTGCAATTTATAGTAACAATGGTACAGCAAAATGAGCACTAACACAAGAGAACTGCTAGAAACTATAAGTCTCTTGGATTTTTTCTCAATATCAACATTTATAAAAAGCACATATTAAAAGGTAAAAAGGTCTTTTCTACAAAAGTTGCTGGCAAAACTAGGTATCCATAAGCAAACAAAAAATAGGTTGAACTTTTACCCATACATAAAATGTAAAAAGTAATTTAAAGTTAATCAGAGATCTAAACATAAAAGCTAAACCTAAAATATTCTTAGAAGAAAACACAGGGAAAATGTTCACAGCACTGGATTTAAAATGACTTCTTGACTGACGCAAAAGCTGAAAGAGATTAATATCTAGACGATAGAGAAAACTACTTTGGCTTTAACAATAAAAACAAAATAATCCACTTCTACAATGGACAAAGAATGTGACATTCTTCCTAAGATGGTAAAAGAAAATAAGCATATAAAAAAAGTTAAAAGCTTGTTTGTCATTAGAAAAATGAAAATCAAAACAACAACACACAACTTAACAACCATTTAGTTGACTATTGCCAGGAAATGACGCAGAGCATTTTCCTCTCCTTTGGCAGACTCACCTTACTAAAGTCTATCCTCAAACGTCGTGTTTTCAATGAGTTCTATTCTGATCATCCTCTTTAAAATTACTTCCTTGCAATATTAATTCCCTTCTTCTGTATATCTTTTTTTCTATAGACTTAAAAACTTCTAACATGTTATGTAATGGTCATGCCTGTTGCTGTTTCTCCACTTTATAAGACTTATAAAAACTAAAAGTTTTTTTAATTAAGTAATATATTTTCATAGTAAGTGTGGTGCTATCAGGCATATAATTATTGCCCCATAAGTATTTCTTATGTGAATGATTTGATCCATTTCTCACCTAGAAACCAAAACAGTTTCATAAAACAAATCTTACTTACAATTAATCAACACTCATTTTCTTCAATATCAACTATTATCTTTCATTTTTCATCAACAACCACAACACTATGTCTTAAAATATAACGTATTCTACCTTATTGAATATTTCAATAGAATCAGGTCTCAAATTTTCAATCACATATTAATATGAAGCAAACACATGTCGATTATTTGCTTATTGTCTTTTGACTCTTACATCATCATCGGGGTCTCCCGTATGTGAGGCTACGGCACTTTATTGGCTTCATAGCCAGCTGGATTCATCTCAAGTTGTGCCAATGAGAGTGACTAGAGGGAAGAGGGAAGAGGCTTTCTCTTTCCACCTCTTATCAACCCTGCAGCCGCAAAACAAACCTACAGCTACATCATTTGGCATTCCCACAAATGATGGCTTCTCTCAGTTACCCCATTGTCAGGGGCCCAGCCCTTCAGAGGCAACAGAACTTAGGTAATCACCATCCCCTCTATGATTAAAGCCTAAGCCAGGCCACGTTCTCCTCGCTGCGATGATCGCAACCTGCGCAACACACCTTACCCCAGAAGTGCAGTCTCCAATCATATTTTTCCAGGCTCCTGGGTTTAAGAAACATAACTTCTTCCATTTTGTTTCACAGCTCTATGACTGGATGTTGAGCCCTAAAATTATTATCCACATTACCTCAGCTTCCTTTTTATTGCTTTTTTTTTAACCTCCCCATGACTATTAACAAATTGCCTTAATAAAATTCCGTCTGTTTGAACAACTTCTATTTTTGCTCTGACTGGCTCTGACTGTATTCAGCACAGTATAACACTTCAGGCAGACTACAAAATGGGTAATTTTTCCCTAGGGATAAAATATGACAACTATTTATATAGAACTTATACTATGTTATATACTACATAATATATAATTCAAAGTATATAGAAGGATATACATATGTTCTTTTTAAATACCACTTTACATAAGGGACTTATTCATCCACAGATTTTAGTATCCACAGGGGTCCTAGAACCAATCCCCATGGATAATAAGGGACACTTATATTATGTTCATATCCATACAGTCTCGCGGTCTATCAAAATTTTTATTTTCAACCCCAAGTCCCTAATCCACACTTTCATTTTTTTTCTCAAACTTAAGTCCAAAATTGATAGTCCCTCTAAAACCTGTTCCTTCCAAACCTTTCCCAACTTGCTTAATGACAATTCCTTCCATAGGCTAGAATCCGGGAGTCATCCTCGTCCTTGACTCTTTAACCCCTTTCATTCTCCAAATGCAATCTGTCAAAAAACTCTATTAGTTTTTCAACTAATATATATCTAGAACATAATCACCTCTTGCTTCCTTTAATGCTACTCTAAGCACCACAAACAGATTATTGCAATAGTATTTTAGGCAGTCACCCTTTTTTTAACTCTTTTGTACCTATGTAATTTATTCCTAGAAATAACAAAAACGATACTTTAAACAAATACATCAGATCATTTTCTATTGCACAAAATTTTCCCACAGCTTCCAGTCTAACTAAAGAGTAAAGGCCAACACCCTCGCAACGGCCTCCACGTTTCTATTTGCCCTGGTTCTCACTTTTCTAACTTCGTCTTTTTATGTCCCCCTCATTCCCTTGTTTCCAACCACTCTGGGCTCATCTCTGTTCTTTGAACATGCCAGACACCTTTCTACCTCAGAGTCTCTGCACTAACTGCTCCCTCTGCCTGAAAAAGCCTGCCCTAGATACCTGCACGGTTCCCTTTTTCTGCCACTGTAAGTCTTTGAACAGACATTTGTATCTCACTGAGTCCTTTCCTGATTGTCATACTGAAAATTGCACGCACCTCCACTTCAGGTGCTCCCTTCCCTTCTTGTTTTAATTTACTCCACAGCATTTCTTTTCTCTTTGCTGAGATGTCATACGCATATACTTCTAAAATATAAGCTCCTTATTTTGTGCACTGTTGTATCTCCAATATCCAAACAGCACCTGGTATATAGCATGTGCTCATTAAGCAATTATTGAATAGATCTCCAAGATGTGAAGCTTAGAAAAGGAGTGAATATATGTACACACAGAAATAATGCATGACACATTGTGCATATATATACATATATAATCTCAAATTTATTTTGAAGAGTGAAATTATAATATAATATCTATTACTAACCAAATTTATGGGGTTTTATATCAAAACCTCAAATTTTTATAAACTCCACATACTTTATGTAGGCTCGCTAGCACAGTATTTAAGAGTCAGCCTGCCTCGCCTGAATTCTTATTCTATTAATTCTGTGACCCCAGCAACTTACTTGACCTGTGTGCCTCATCGTTTTCATTCTAAAATTATCATCATAAAACCTAGGCCATCGACGTGAGGCAAAGGATCAGATTATGGAGGACAGCTAACACACTCATCACACTGTCTGGCTTACAGATAGAAAATAAGCAGTATATCATAGTTGTCATTTTGTGAAAGGCACTTAAGATTTGTTGAATGATGAGAAAAATTCCTAATGCTAGTATCGATTATATTAAAAGTTTACTATGGCAAGAATCATTTGTTAATAAACTGCTGAGTGACCGATTGATTAACTATATAATTAAATATAGTAAATATATGATTGCACAGGTCATGCTACTCAAAACACCAAACTAACACAGGAGGTACAATAAGTGAGTTAACTGTAACTGTTGCTCCCTGTCACATTCCATACATACTAATTTATACTGAAGACTTTTTTACATTCTACAATAAAGATAGCAAAAGAAAAAATAATGATAAATTAAGGGCATAGCAAGAAATAGCAGAAGAAGCAAAAGAATCAGCAGCATCAGCAGTAGAAGAAGACAAAGAAGAAGATGAGGAAGAAGAAGAGGAAGCAGACAGCAGGCTTCAGAAACAAGCAGCCAACCAGTCAGGGGTGCCCACATTATAAGGGCTAAAACACTAAAGGAAATCTTAAGCTGGCGGCTAAGAGGAGATCTTCATGAGAAAGCCTACTTCTCCAAAAGATCAACTCCCGGATAAGGCCAACCAGAGAGGAAAATACCTGACCCCAAAAGATGTATGCAGCTAACCATTGGTCACAAGACACTGAAACACTGGACTTTCACAAAAGGGAAACTGCAGGAGAATTAAAATGAAAGCAAAACAACAGAATAAGCTTATTATGAACTGTCTTTATTGACGATGGGCAGACCCAGTATAAATTAGTAAATCTGACAGCATCCAATGAGCCTGGATGAAAAAAAAATTATAAGTGAAAAATGTTTAGAATTTTTTTTAAAATTAAGACTTGAGTATGTAAAATGCTTTCACTTACAAAGAACCCTTACCTGTCACTTTGAAAGCATTTCATTTTTTCCTGATGCTATAAAAATTAATGTGAATTATGTTTGAATTGGCTAGGCTCATATATATGACATAGCCACGTTTTAACTTCACAAAGCTCGTTTCATAGAGCATAGATATATTTATACGACGCAGTGGGCGGAGAAGAGGGACTGTGCAGAATGTCACCATATTAGTGTGTTAGTATTTGAAAGTGCGCCTGGGAGCACTAGCACACAAAAAGTGTAATATCATCATAAATCAAATAGCTATGACATACAGAGGTTAAGATTTATGTCCTGATATGTCCTTATTATTTGGAGATAGTATGATAGCCACAAAGAACAGTTTACAATACACAGTTGTGTATTTCTACAAAATGTAAAGAAATACATTTTAGACGTGTGTCGAAGACACATATTTAACCTTCTCTTCCTTTGTACTTCACTCTTCTCCCTTGGGTCTAACCTTTTTCTTTGGGTTACTATTTCATTCCCACATAAACTTTAAATCCTGCTCTCAGTCAGTGCACAGCATATGCAACATCTTCTCCTACCGCTCTTGAAAAAAGTGAATCTCATACATAAATGCTGTGACATTATACCTGAGGATTTAGTTGATGGATTTCTATGATGTTTAGAGATACAATCATATCCAGATTTTAAGCAATTTTTATTTCAAGTGTTTACAGTTTTATAGTTTATATGTGCCTAACCCAATAATCTTAAAGAATGAAAGTGTACAACAAATATATTCAATAAACACATACATATATTATAAAAATATATTGTATTATATATGTATACTATATAAATATAATGCATTATATATGTATATCATACATATATATCTATAATATCCTACTATTACTAGGTTATAATCAGGAAAGAAGAAAAGAAGGGAGGCAGGGAGGGAGAGAGGAAGAAAGGGAAGGAGAAAAGAAAGGAGAAAAAAATGAATGAGTGAACTTACCTTGATTAATACAGCCACTAAATCTTTAGTCTATTAAATAAAGCTGTGCATTCCTGACCCGTGCGTAACGCGATACACCTGCTCTAGCATCTATGCGAGAACCACTTCACAGCACTGAGCTACCTCATTCAATTAAATCATAAAGCCAAGTTATTTTTCTGAGCTCCCCATGCCTTGTCATCATTCAGAACATCCTGGAGAGCATATGTACATATCTAGGAACTAACACTTATAAAACATTAAAAACCATACAAAAGCTTACCAAAACCATCAAAATTTGTAAAAATTCAGAATCTTTTCATTGCTAATAACTCATTTATTCCAATTCACTAGAATCTTTACTAATTATAATACATAAATACTATAATTTATGCTATGACTAACTCACGGTTCTAAAGTTTTTATAAAAGATCTACATTCTTAGTGTCTGTCCAGGTAGAATTATGACAACATATCTCAAACTTGCTTGAAAACTTACCACTTTTACTGCAACATAAATAGTACTGCAAATATTATATGTAAATTTAGAAACTAATATTAATTTTATAACAACCTCCTATCTAGCACCATAAAAACACATACTAGTCTCTGCTTAAACATGTTACTATATAACTCATACACAATTAAAATATTGAAAAGCAAGTAGAAATTTTTGTGATGCAAAAAACAAAAACAAAACTAGCAAAAGAATTACCCTCTTGTCATAATTGACCATTCTATGCTACATCCTTTGCTCTTGGCCATGCTTTGGCCTTGCAAAATCCGAGAACAGTAAAATAAGACTGTTTAAAGGGCAGATAGATATTTTTTAAATGACCAGATGAATTCTTACTCCTTTCATATTCTCTCTTTTTCTTAATATTTTTCTCCATTCTCTTTGCTTTTTAAATTACTGATCTTTCTATTTCATATCATATCTATTTAATATCAAAAAGGCAATAACCATAGTAAGAAGTTATTCAAATTTAATGCAATACTATGACTATTACATACTTTTAAGAATGAAATTTCAAAATACGTTCTAGAACTTCAAAAATTCGCTAGTGTCATTATGATTTATATAAAAAAAACACGTACAATCTTATCCACTTATGTAAAACGCAAACCTCAAAAGTTCACTATTATAACACACCTCAAGACCTTTCTTAAGTTTTACTAGCCCACCTCAGTTAATATTGCAGTTACCCACTTATGCAGAAGTTACAATTATTATTATACATGGCAACAATAGCTCCCCACCAAACTTCATCTCTCCAACTAAGGTTAAATAGTTTACAATGCTAGACCAGAAGTTGGTACAAATAAAAGATAAATGAAGCTATGAGAACTGAAGCTATCTGCTCAAATTCAAGGAATTATTTCTGATAAGTACCAGAGTTAGGTTCAGAGGCCACTACCCCAAACTATAAAACACTAAAAACAAGAGACAAGAATCCAGAACTCCAAAGCACTGAACATTGTACAGAAAATAGAAGAAAAATGACTCTGGTCTAAGTAACTCACTGAAAATTCACAGTTGCATGTTTGTGTTAATAACTATTACTTGAACACATAAATGGAGGCAATTGAAGAGCGAACACAAACATGATTTAAAAACAAAAACAATTTGAGTAATACTAAATATTTTATGTGTGCTTTTAGCATACTTAACCTGATTTGAGTCTTTACCTCCTGAATTAGTTTGACTTAAGATCAATATTTCAACAAACTAATATTCAAAAAAACTGGCAAGATATTGGATTAGAAAAGGAGCTATAAAAAGGAACACAAGCATCCAAGCTAGAAATATATAATTATTGCCGTCAAGGAAACCCATCCTAGAACTGGAGAATTTCTTCCTAAAGACATAATCCATACCATGCTGATAAAAAGTTAGCTATAAGTGAAATCCTCTTTTTCGATATTCTTGCCTTTAAGTGGCTACGACCTCATTGAAATGATAGGTAATGAAGAAAGAAAACAAACACATAAATTGGGTTTACAAAATATAATATTCTTGTTAATGGTAAGTTTCACATGATCTATATGAGGCTAAAGTGAACAAAATGAGGGAATAATCCCTCATAGTCATCACTGAATCCCTTACTAAATCCTCCAGAACCAGCAAGAGAGCTTAAATTTCGAGGCAGTGGTTAAAAATGGGGGGAACCTACTGCCCTACTGATGGAATGTTTCAGACTTTAGAACTGATAAATGTATCTTTTTAATAATCAACATACTTAACCCTGACAAAAAGGGAAAAAGGGGAGGAGACCAGAAGGAAGAGAAACGACAGGCAGAAGAAGGAAGAAGGAAAACATAAAAAAGAAAGGCGGTATGTTATTAAGGGGTGCTATTCTTCAGAAAACTAAATCCCATTCTCAACAAAGGCAGCATTTTTTCCAGTACTGGGAATGAATTCAGGGCCTTCATACAACATGACCCTCTTTACCTGCCTTTTTCACCAGCACCCCACCGTTTTGTTGTTGGGTTTATTTTGAGCTGTCCAGGTAAGCCTCAAATTTTCAACCCTCCTGCCTCAGCCTCCCAAAGTGCTGGGATTACATTAATATGCCACCATGTTTGGTTAAAAGAAAACTCTTTTACCAAAAAAAAAAAAAAGTCAATTTGTTAGGTACAGGATTATCGATACTTGGTTCTTGGTAAAGATGATACTTTAGAAAACATATTAATAATAAGCATACTATCTAGATCGATCCCTATTTTTATAGAATGTATATGTTATCAAGAGAAGAAAAATGAAGAGTGAAAAATGAATAAACAGAACAATACAAATGAAAATCAGAGTACTTAACGCTCTTTGCTTATTAGCTCCTTGCCATCCAACAACTCATAATCAACATGCTAGTTTACTCTCTTTTTTTAAGCATCAGTTCATGGGATACAAAGACAAAATAAGTTTGAATTTCCTTATTCACCAAAAACTACAAATTAAAGCTTCTTAGTAAGGTTGTTAGTGCTAGATACTACTAAAAATATTTTTCCACAAATAGATATCAAAACTATGTATAAGCAATCAGCATTCATTTTTATCAGAGAAAAGCTATTCTACTGTATAAAGAAAGCAGAGGTGAGGCCTCAAGATATGATCACTGCAGCCCATTGTATGCGTGGGAAACGGAGCTAGTAAGTGATGATTTGAGTGGTAAAGTGAGTCAGACACAGCAGATTAAATATGTTAAATATCGCATAGTTTCTCTGTTTGGGAAACCTAGGATCACTTGACCTTCTATAGAATCACATGAATGTGATACTGGGGTTACAGGGAATGAGGAGAATATGGGAGGGCCAAAAGTGGGGAGGGAAAGGGATCATAGTATTAATGTGATATATATGTGCACAAAATATTCAAGTTCATTATAAAAATTATGTATTGCATATATATATTAATAAAAACAGTGGGAAAATTGGAAAAAAGGGGAAAGCAGACTTAAGATTATTATTGTTTGTATTATGATCATCTGTATGTGTAATTTTCCAAGCATATAGCTCCAAGAGTTACTTCAAGATAGCACTCTATAAGCTCACAAGTTTGATGCTTCTTCTATCTCCCAGTTAGAAAACAAAAGCAACCATTTCAAAATTGAAAATATTTCTTTTATGACAAGTTTTTAATTTCAAACTCATTAGAACTTCTATTGCAATTATCAATGAGGAGACAAACAGAACTTCATCAAGGTCCTATGTTTTCAAACTATTAGAAGTGTAAAAAAAAAAAAGCTTGGCAGTATGTATCAAAATCATTAAACACAGAAGGGCCTGGTGGTACAGGCCTGTAATTCCAGCAAGTTGGGAGTCCGAGGTAGAAAGATGGCAAGTTTGAGCTCAGCCTGGGCAACTTATCAACTTAGGGAAATCCTGTCTCAAAATATAAAAGAAAAAAGGGCTGAGAATGTAGAGCAGTGTCAGAGGCCCTGTTTCAATCCCCAGTACAGTGAAGGAAGGAAGGAAGGAAAGAAGGAAGGAAGAAAGGAAGGAAGGAAGGAAGGAAGGAAGGAAGGAAGGAAGGAAGGAAGGGAGCGAGGAAGGAAGGAAGGAAGGCAGGCAGGCAGGCAGGCAAAGTAGATCATGTTCCATTCTGACACTCTGATACCATTTTTTTTTTTTTGGCTTTTTCAATGTCATCATGAAAATTTTTAAAGGAAATTTTATTATTTATACATATCACATTCACTATACTATATATTTCATATTTGGCCCAAAAACAGTTTCTCTTTATTCTAAATAAGAAGGACACAGCCAACAAAAACCACAGGCCACAGGTTGGACATCCTGATAAGGTTGTTGGTTTGTGGGATTTTTGTTTACTTGTTCAATACTCAGAACTGAATTCAGGGCCCCTAGAATTAAGCTAAATCCTCAACACTTTTCATTTTTTGAGATGGGGTCTTACTAAATTGCTAAGGTGAAATGATAGGCTCAAACATGTGATCCTTCTCCTTTAACCCTCCGGACTACTGTGACCACAGGCACATACCACTAGACTTTGCTT
The DNA here is from genome assembly GCA_004027205.1 of Ctenodactylus gundi. Classification (NCBI taxonomy): domain Eukaryota; kingdom Metazoa; phylum Chordata; class Mammalia; order Rodentia; family Ctenodactylidae; genus Ctenodactylus; species Ctenodactylus gundi. The sequence continues at coordinate 866,106 of PVKB01000183.1, read as the reverse complement.
TTTTTTTGGGGGGGGTGGGGGCGAGGTGGGGTGTGAGGATGGATGAGGGGGAGAAGACTGGTTTGGTTTGGTCTGAGATTGCTCTTGCTCAAACTCATTGTGGGCTCAAGCTCCTGTATTAGACTCCTGAGTAGCCAGGACTACAAGTGTATGTCACAGTGCTTAGCCGAAAGAGATTTTAGGTATCTAAGACTTTATATTCCATACAAGCAACCACGATGATATTCAAAGATTTATATATTAAGTATATTTGCTCTAGTATTGCTCATAATCCAAAAAAATAGAAACAATCTAAGTGTTCAACAAATAGTAAAGATGAAACTACTGAAGATTTCTTCAATCTCTATTGAGGACTGAGTGATTACTACATGCTATACATTGTAGATTAGTTAAATATAAAATTTCACCTAAATTTAAATACAATGCATTATTTTACACCATTAGTACAATTTTATTAAAACTGCGAATACCTGAGTTTTGTGGAAGGGGTAAAGGAAGAGTTTTGATAAAATAATTCTAAAATTCATATGGAAAAACAAATGCCTAAGGAAATAATTTGAAAAATATAAAAGTAACTCAAAAAATTATATCCACTAATTAAAAGTTTGATCAATGAATAGGCAGGTCAGTTAAACAAAGGAAATCACAAAACACACCCAAGTATCTCTATCAACTTAATCTACAGTCATTATGATGTTTAAAAGATGAATTATATAAGTAGTGTGACTGGTACGATTGGTTCTACATATTCTAACTGCATAAAACAAAGTTGAAATAAATTCCAAATGGAATAAAAATTACTAAAGTTAAAAACAGCTATAATAATATAATAAAATATATTTGAAAATTTACATAACGTTGGATGAGAAATACAATTCCAAAGCAACTCCGAAGGCAGAAATACAAAAGAGGAAAAAAACTAAAATTTTAGGGTTTAGGGAATAATTGATTTTCTAAAAATTTTGATTAAAATTCAAAATGGAGCTGGACAATGTGGAAGTGCCTATAATACCAGCAACACAGGATGTGGGAGGACACTTGAGCCCAGGAGTTCAAGACCAGCCTGTGTAACTTCCACCTCACAATGGTAGAAAAATAAAGTGGCAAAACTGGGGCGGGGGGCGAGTCTGCATCATACACAGCAAAGATTTAAATTTTGCATAAATAACTCTTATAAATCACAAAGAATTTAATTCCCAGTAGAATATGGTATATTACTATGTGCTGGACTGTTTAAAGTATTTTATATACAATCATTTATTTGACCTTTTTAACAATCTTACGACATAAATAGTATTTATCCCGATTTTACAGATAAGAAAACTGAGGCACTGAGAGATTAAGGAAATGTGCTAAATTACACAGCTGTTAAGTAGGGATGGCAGAGCCAACGTTCAAAACCTGTCATCAACAGTCTGAGTTCAAAAATCTACCACTTCTCAAAGAATAGAGCAAGAAACTTTTAAAAAGAAATGTACATGGGCTAAGAGATGAGGAAATATCCCATTTCCTACTAATCACAGACCTGCAAATTATACCGACTATATTTTCTACTTTCATATTGGCAGTGGTTAAAAATACTGGTAGCACTAGTCGTCAGTATCGGTGTGGCAAGTGAATGCCTTCACACTGTGCGCTGGCAGGAGTGCCTCAATTGGTCATCTTTTCTGGAGGACGTTTTATAGTAAGAGCCAAGCGTCCTTTTAAAAGGACTAGCCAACAACACACTTGTAAGAATTTAAACTCATGGATAGTCACAGATGTGTACAAGATACAAGGCAGTCTACCACAATGAGGTTAATAACAGAAAATTGGACATATTATAAACTGCACATAATCAGTTAACCTGCGAAATAGAATAACGCACAATCATTTAAACATAATGATGTAAAAACATACAGTATCTTAAGAAATGTAAATGTTATAGTCTTAACTAAAACACCTTATCATAAAACATTTGTTAACATTTGATTTCAACTTTTTTTTCTTTTTGTGTGTGTATACTAAATACAAAAATACTTAACAGATGTGCAAAAAATTTAATACTTAAAGTACACGTATCTTGAAATTATGGGTGTTATATTTGAACAAAGGGAATAATTTTTTATTTTTGTGTGTATTGTCTAAATTCCTTATGCCTCTTATTTTTCTAGTAGATAATATACTTCATTGTCAAAAGAAGAGGTAAGCAGAAAAGATGCAGAATATTTATTAACGTGAGAAGTGCTAATGACACTGACCTGAAAAGAGTGGCGCATATATATATATATATAGGCTAGGTGTGTGTTCAGTTCCTTGGGGACAATAGTAGGCTCAAAGATACTTTTTCTTTACAAAAAATAAATTGGAAAAAATGTAAATAAAAACCAGTGATAATTGTGTTAATATAATGTTGTGACCTGGAGGCAAAATTATATAAATTTTAAATGGTAAGAGATAAAACATGTTAACAACTACAATCTCTAGGCATCTCAAGTGTATTTTTAAATTTCTTTTCTTTCTCTATGTATTTAATAATTCCTTGACAATAAATGTGCACTTCAAGAACATATTCAGGGTAATAATTTTAATGTATCTGTTCAATTTTTCATTTTTTTAAGTTTCACATATTTTTCATCGTTCTGCAATAACCATAGTTTTTAATTATAAAGAAGGAATGAGAAAGACTCTAACTTACCCTTTCTCAAAAGTCACTTGACCAACTGTTTAGCAAGCTCATAAGCCCATGATTATGGCTGGAAGCAAAAAACACTTTATCATGCAAAACGTATTTCAAATGATAGTTTTTCCAAGCAAAGCAAATATCATAAATGTATTCACATATTCTGTCCAATCAAAATCTTTATTTAAAATATGGAAAACTCTTACATATATTAACTATATCAAGCTACAAGTGAGGCCTAAGAAAGAATCAAGCAATCAACTTGATATATGCCCATCTATTTAAGTAGATAGGCCAATACACTGAAATAAGATTATTCCAAAATAGTTAAATTTGTGACAAACACAAACATGATGACAATCGCTATACGTGCAGCAGGACAAAAGACACAGAATAGATATTATTTGGAAGTCTGGCATTTCTAAAAGTTCTGCTTTGGTTCTTAAACATTTGATGCTACAGAGCGAGACCAAGTCTCAAAAAATAAAAAATAAAAAATAAACATTTGATGCTGAGCAAGTGAAACAATTTCCTCAAGTTTTATATTCTTTAGCTTTAACCTTAAAGTAAAAGAAAGAAATAAAAAGTGTTCAGCGTTAAAATTGTAGTAAAATTATGCAAATATAAAGAATTAGTGCATGACAGAGCTAACACAGACGCTCAAGTAACCTTAATATTTGTATTTACTGATTTAAACATAAATAACCATGGGAACAAAATGAGATAAAAGAGGAATTTTTAAAAGGAAGAAGGTAGGATAAAGCACTGACATTCACTATAAATAGTGAAGAAATTCTTTTACAAAGAATCAAGGCTCAAGAAAACTTGATAGCTTTTTCCCATTTCAGAAGAACTGAGGACCAAACTTTTGAATTTTGGCTACTGGCCGCAAGCTTTACTAATCACCCCGTAGCACGTCTACACATGGAGAAAGTGATACACGATCACCAAATTCATTATCAAAATCAACACTTTGTAACACTGAAAAAATTAAAAGTGTCATAATCTATAAATGGCCCAGCCTCTTCTGTTAAAATTTCATCCCAATTGGACACTACACTTAAAAGTACGTTCAAAAAAAGTAGCTTTTTTGACTCCTGCCTCAATTTCTAAAATAATATGTATTTTTTTCTATCTGTAGAAAGTGTGGCTGTTCTAATGAATTTCCATAGATTCATATATACTCTATAAAAATATTCACAATGTAATCAGTAATCAATGAAATTATATTTCTCACTAAAAAAGAAGATGCATTTAAAACCATTTTTTTCAGTACAAAAATTCCTGTTTGCTACATTAACTCCACTGACTTCCCATCTCCTTAAAATTTCACCTCCTTTTACCATATCCCCAATCCAAACATACACCCAATCCAAACATACACCCACTCACATACAGGCACACACGAATATAGGTATACACAGATACAATGCCAGACTTTTAGCAATAAGTATTTCAACACTAAATCACCTAAGGGTAACATTAAAGTCTCCAGTTGCCAAAAAATTGTTTGTTGATGTAAAGAAAGAAAGTATGACACACTGTAATCAAAGTTTGGTAATGTTTGATCAAAATAGTAAATCGCTATTATACTAAGTGAATTCTCAGAGTTGACCACTATAAAAGAGAAGCAAGAATATTAAAAGTCCTTTCCCATAAAAGTATCTCATTTTTTCAGTTATTACAAGTTTTCTGGATATTCCAGGGTAACTGTCCCCCAACCACCACCGGAACATCTAGAGAACATCTTGGACAAACACACTGTCACTCGTAAATAGCTCATAAACAACAACACACCTGATAACTCTACAAACAAAGAGCAATCAACACATTTACTTAAATACCTCTATTTTAGTAATTAACTTCTCCCCTTTGTCCTTTGGTGGCCAGGGCGTCTTCATTGGAAGCCTCTATTGCTGTCATTATTTCTAATTGAAATCATCCTGTCTCCACACCCTTCCACGAAGGAAACATAGCTTTTATCTTTGTCTCGCATATGCATACCACAGTGCATGTGTGTATGTGTGTGCATGTGTTGGGGTGGGGAGAGTTAAATTGCTATCTGCCACTTTCTTACAATAATAAAATAGCAGATGAACAAGGGATGCTCTCAGTTATAAGACACACGTGCTTACTAAACACCCAACCCAGCTCTACAACAGAACTGCTCCATTACCCTACCTACCTGCTGTAGTGTCATATTTTCAAAAAATAGAGAAAACCTCACAACAGGTGGGAAAATTATCTGAAGGGAAAGAGAAACTGTATTTGATACATCATCTGAAGTTTGTCTCCATTCTGAACAAAAGACTACAAATGTAGTTTGTTTTTTCTGTACTTAAGACCAAGAAATAGGTCTAAACTGAAGTTACAAAGTTCACTCTGAGGTCACCAGCAACTTTAGAGCAGATATCAAAGAGAGGAAAAAAGAAACATGGAAGACAACATTGTTTATTAGTGAAATCAGAAATAAAGGCAGAGACTTCTAGTTTTTAAAAATCGCTAATAGACTGGGTATGAAAATCTGAGTTTGAAAAACAGAATTCAAGTTAGAAAACTAATAGCTAGTACTTGTAAATTATTAATTATGAAAAAAGCTTTATTCTCATTGTTTTACATATATTATATCATTTTTGTCCTGAAAACAGTAGTAGGTGCTACTGTGCGGGTTTTACTATCACTATTCACATCTTCTATATTAGAAAATACACGTATAAATACTAACCTGCCAAGCCTGGGCTACTAATGGCAGAGGCGATTTTGGAACTACTCACACTAACTTTCAAGATCAGTCTCTAAACCAGTACTTAATTCCTTAGCCACCATAAAGAAATCTATTTGAGAGTTTTTGCTTCCTGAAAACTGCCCCTTTTGTTTTATGTATAATTAGAAATATTCATTGATATTAAAACCTGTTCTTGAGAAATATAACTATGGGTATTAAGAATAATGCAATGTTTTGGCTAATTACTATATTAACTTCTTTATATACCAATAAATCTGTATCATTTGACATAGAAAATTTGGCAACAAGGGCACTCATGATTTTATGAATCTTGAACAACAGGGCTTGTAAGAATAGCTTCTTCCCAGGCAATATCTTTAGTTTCTTCTTTTTGGATAAGTTTGGCCTGAATATTGATATCTTAGGTTTCCTCACGCCTGAAACAGTACATTTCCCCAAGACACACCTTTCACAACAACAACCCAATATTGAGACAATGACAACAGTGAAAGAAAACAAAATCTAAAACAGATGGGTCTCGACAATACAAGAAGGTTTCTTTATTTTCTTTTTTAAAAAAAAAATTTATTTTCAGCTCCAAGCCTAGTTTACTCTTCTTAAACATAAAAGCAACACATTGAATTATCTGAAAAACACACCTGGGTTCAAATTCTGCTTCTACCAGTAATAGGATTTTGGGTAAGTTTCTCAACTGCTCAGTCTAAGTATTTTTATCTGTGCAAGAGAGAGAAAAAACTCCCTACTAGAGTGTTATAGGAATACCCCGGGGACAGATGTAAAGTTCTCAGCACAGTGCCTACCATACACTCCGAGTGCTCAAAATGATTCCTTGCTCCCCCAAAAAAATTTAAAATAACAATTTCAGAATTAAAAATGAAATAATACAACACGTGAAGGCATCTACATTAGTGCTATACAACCAAAAAAAAAAGGGCCTGATAAAATATTAGTGTTCCTTCTGTTCTTATCTAATTTAACAGACCACAGCCAAAACAGAAGCAGCAGTTTGTAGGAGTTCAGGAGAAGGATTCATCTCACGAGAGACCAAAACATGAAACAGAGGGACATTACAACTTAGAATCTGGATATGAAGACAGGCAGGAAGCCCAAATTCAGACAGAGGGATTCAAAAAGCCCAACAATGTGAGAGCCACTCAGAATAGAAATAAGTAGTTTTCTCAAACCTACAACTTGGGAATTAGCTGTGTATGATGATTAACTTGGAGCAGTCAAGACAGATTGTAAAAAAAATTTTAAAAATAAAAAATAATTGGAAAATCAAAAGGGAAAACGATTCATGACGCAACGTCAACCTCATATACCTTATGCCAAAACATAAACAGACACTTTGTCTGATAATAGTTTTGCTGGTGATTTTAGTTATTTTCTTTACCCTTTCTATGCTTTCTAAACAAAATGCTTATGGAACAAGAAAGTATAGTTAAATTATAAAATCAGTGTTGATCTTAAAAGACGTAGCCTAGAAATATGTGAGCATACAATAGAGATTAACTCCTCATTGTGAGTCTCTTTTTCAAATGGCCTACATTGTTCCCAGAAGAATAAAAATCAATAAAAGAGTAACTGATGTGAAAACAATTGTTACACAATAAATGCACTTAAATAAATGCTGCAAGTAGGCTCATCATAGAAGTACTATTTTAAACATCAGGCACATGATTACCTCTATTTTTTGCAGCAATTCTGGTTCACCCACATTTTTAAGGTGAAAAAATTTTAAGCAACTCTAGGGAGTAAGAAAAATAAGTAAATAAAATGGAGAAATTTCAAGAAGCACAGTCATAAATGATGCACCTTTTTACCTTCTAGAATATAAATTAAAATGCTTTAGGCAAACTCAGCTATTACCATGTAATCACTTATACCGCACAGTTGAAAAAAAAAAAAAAAGGTAGCTCAGAAAGCAAACTAAAATATCAGAAATTAACCTATGGCAAAATTTCTTCTTTCTGATCTCTGGCACATATCTCTCTTCGGAATTGTCCTGTGGAATACCACGTGCAATTAGCAGAGAACATGCCAGACAGCTACAGAGAAGAGCCCTGAGGACTTTTCAGTTAAAAACTGTGTATCTTCCCGGACATATGAATCATTTTCCTCTTTCTTCATTAATCAGAATTCTGACTTTTAAGGAGTGAAATGCAGAAGAACAAAAAAGCACAAAATACTGGAACACTGAGTATTAGATTATGTTTGCGTATCAGTGTTACTATCAGCACAAACACTACAGTGCTAGCAGGGACTTGAGATAGACTAAGAGAAATAGTTGCAGGATTAATCTATGGCAGAATTAGGACTAGAATTCAAATTGTGGACATCTCCATCCCAATTAATATTTAAGTTATTTTTCCATAATTTTCCCTAAAATCTGATGTTTCCAGATCTGTCACTTTAGCCAACTCAGCTATGGCTATTTCATTCCCTCCCTGCCCCGCAAGCCTTTTTCTGAACTCCAACTGTCCTGGGTTAAAAGCAATAGCACCATTTAGAACAGAAGATTCATCTATTAAATTGTAATTTTAAAAAGAAGGTAAGTCTAAATCATACCTGTAAGTTGTTTTCTGAAGTGAATTTCTTTCTTGGAAAATAAACAAAAAAGTTTTCTCAGGTATGCTTTACTCTCAATAATACCATTATTTTCAAACTTTATTCCTTTCACTCAAACAGGAAGATGAAAAAAAAATCTTCCTTTTCTTATTATGTTTGGGAGTTTATTTTATTCCATTTTAAATTAGATACACCCAAGTGTTATAAACGCAAACTTCTATGATCACAAGAGACACTAAGTATTTTTTGTTATACTTATAGAAAAGAAAGTCATAATAAATAAATGTCTATTTGCGATTCTTTTTTCTCTCTCTCTCTTTTCAATAAATTAATGCTGTGGGAATCCCAGTCAACTACTACTTCATTTGTGGCTGAATTGAGTCCAAAGGAAAAAATATGTAAAACATTATTTAATTAAAAATTTGCAGTTTTTTTTTCTTTTCCCAGTTCTAGTAGCTGATAGTTATTCAAACTAAGAGTATAGTTTTATGTTGATTGCTAGTGAATTGCCTTCAGCCACTCCTGCATGTTCGGAGCTCCATGGCATGTGAAGCCAAGCCCTTGAGTATGGCTCTCAAGCTCCTGGACTTACTTCAAAGGCATCTTCAGCAAAAACCTAAAACTAATAAGAAGACTGCTTGTATTTGGTACGTATAGGCTCTTGAGGAAAATGAGTGAAGATTTTCATTTACCTCATACATGTGGTTTTACATTTAGTTTTGGAAGCAGGACAATAATGAGAATTGGGGGAAAGGCCATTTAATTTGAATAATTACTGCAATGCAACAAACAAAAAAGTTTACCTTCCTCACATTCATTCTGGGTTGGAATATTTTGTGAGTATTATGTTTTGGTTTATTTGTGTTTGAGGAGGGACAAATGAGATGTCGGAGTCGTGGTCCTAAAACAAAAGCTAATCACATCAGTCTTCTGCTTAAAAACCTCAGCTGTTTCCCCATAACCTTCAAGATAAGGATTCCTTGGTGTGATATAGCACTAATTAATAATGTGATTCCACACCATCTTTTGAATCTTATTTTTCTGACACCTATAGTATACTCAGCAGCATAAAACTTGATCTTTTTTGTTTTCTTGTTGATTGCTCTGTAGACATCTGCGCCTGATTTCTGGTCCTAGGACTTAAGAGCTTCTTACCACTCGTGGCCTTCAAAAACACTGTTCTTTCTTATGTCTACTCTTCACCCAATTATCTCCTGTTCATCTTTTATATCTCGGTTTTACTATATCTAAGGCAGGGTCAGTCTCCCTGATCACAGTTAGTTCTCTTCTTTCACTGTATTTATCGCCTTAAAATGAATCAAATATTTATTTTACCCATTCATCCTCTGGTTCGTAAACTAGACAAAGGCGTAACACAGATGTTTTGTTCACCGCAATATTCCTGATCCCTACATATCAGACATTTAATGAATCTAGGAGGTTTTCTTATTAACATAAATACTGTTGTGAGTTGCCAAAATTACAAGGGGGTAAAAATAATCACTAATTTCAACATGGAATGTTGTAAACAATATCTAAGACTAAAATATTAAGGTGCTGCAAAATTAAATTACAAACATTACAAAAGTTGAATGGTTTCAATAAATACATAAGGTATTGGAGAAAAACTCTACATTAACAAATAAAGAATTTGTAGTGAGATCAGATAAAAACTGAAAAATCCAAAACTAATGGAAATGATCACATGGTATTGAAAGGATGATTATTTGAATATTAAAAGATTAATCAAACTCCCTAGGAAATTTTCTTCGCAAAAATTATCCTCTTTATGTTGATGTTATTAATGTCAAAAGTAGCTATGACATTACAACATGTCACCCAAACAATTCCTCTTAAGGACATAGTTACTTCATTCTTCTAAAATTTTTATATAGTTAGAAATACAAATAAGTGCTGCTAACCACATACACCTTATTAATTTTAGAATTTTTAAGGCTGAGTTAAAATGAAATCATCTCATTGTTTACCATGGAAATTCATATTTCCACCCATTTAGTAAAAATCTTGTATCACATAACATGTCAAAATACAAATAGAATTCTCCTTTCCTTTCCTATTGATTTTCTTGCTTTATATCATTACAAGGGGTAGAACCTTCAACAAAACATCAACTAGGATGAGGGGTCATGGGAACTGATTACGTTGTATTCCATCACAGGAAGAATGTATCCCGTATTTCATTATTAAACATGATGTTAATATCAGGTTTCTCATAAGCTCCTCCTCAAATTAAGGAAACTTATTCTATTTCTACTTTTATAAGAATTTTAACTATGAATGGGTATATTCAAATGCTTTTTCTATATTAAAATATATATATTGTGTAAGTAGATTTAAGTATATATATTTTTCATGTATTCTGTTAATATGGCCAAATTTTACAAATGTTATACTTTCATTCCTGAACTAAACCCCACTTGGCCAGGATGTATTCTCCTTTTCATTTATTGTTGGGTTTAATTTGCTAATTTTTTTGTTAAGGATGTTGAATCTCTAATCATGAAAGAAACTGGTCTACAATTTCCCTTTTCTGCAATGTTTTTCAGGTGTAGTATTGGGGTTATACTGGCCTCACAAAATGAGGCACGTACTGTCACCTTTTTCTATTTTGGTAAGCTGTATTTTTAAGGAATCTATTTCATCTAAGTTGCACAATTTTTTAGCATAAAGATCGATGGTGTTGATTCCTTTTTTATTTCCTTCCTACCTCACCTCCTGCACCAACTGGGGGTCAAACCCAGGGTTTTGGAGGTGTTAGGCAAATACCCTTCCAATGAACTACACCGCAGCCACTCTCTTCTCTTTCATTCTTGATACAGATGAGTTGTATCTTTCCTTGCATATTACATTTCTTATTTCCAGCAATGTGATGATGATGTGCTAGGTGTGCTTTTCTTTGCATTTATCAATGATTTTTTTTTGAGACAGGATCTTGCTCTGTAGTCCAGGCTGGTCGTTAACACACTATGGTGCCCAAGCTGGCCTCGAAGTCACAGAAATCCTCCTGTCTCATCCTCCCAAGTACCAGGATTACAGGCGTGCACCACCAAGTCCAGGTACTATATGGTCTGAGGGATCAAAGCAGGAGTCTTGGGCTTCCTAGGTAAACACTCATCTCACTGGGCTATGCTCCCAGGCCCTCAGTGAATTTCTTAAATCTGTAAACATTTATTTTCATAAAATTTGGAAAATTAGTTGTTATTATTTCTTCAAATATCTTTTCTGCCCTGATATCACTGTCATTACTTTCTGGAAACTATAACTTACGTCTTCTAGTACTGGCCCACGAAGTTGGAATGCCGTAATTACTGATTGTTTTTCTTTCTGTTCCTTACACTGAGTTTCTACTGATCTGCTTTCAATCTGCAGACTTCCTTTCTTTCTTCTATTCTGCTGGTTTCTCCAGCAAATGATTTCACTTTATATATACTCTTTTAGTTTCACACTCTCATTTTGTTCTCTTTTATTTTCCTTCTATCTCTCTCTCTGTCTCTCCCACACACAAACACACACACACTGAGATGTTCAATGTCCTTTTTTCACATTTTCTCATTTATTCATATGTTGAGAAATTGTAGACTCTAGCATGAAAACTCTGAAAGACCATACTGATAAAGAATGTTACTATTATTTTAGCAAAAATCATACTTGCTGAGACAAAACTGCACATGTTCTATCTCTCCTGCAATACACAGCAGCTCAAATATTTGTTCAGCTATTTCAGACTTACCCTGGCTGCTTAAGCCTGTCCCCTGTGTACATGGTTTGGGGATCAGTCAGCGATTTGGACAAAGGTTACACACAGAAGCGGGAGCTTTCCCTTCTTTGGTGATTTCTTTCCAGGATTACCTCCTCACATCCAACAGGCGTGGTTATCCAAAGTCTGTGCTCTTAGTTATTCAGGATAGAAAAAAATAATCTGGCTTTTTTAAAAAAATCAGTTTTATCAACTTGGCTAGCATAGATTAGAACCCAGTTTCCCAAATTCCCTTCTTTCAATCATTTCTCAGAAGGTTCTCTCCATTCCTTTTTTTTCATTCTGTTTTGGTTTGGTTCAGTTGGCTGGTTGGTTGGCTGGTTGGTTGATGAGTGAAAAGGTCTTGCTGTGTACTCACTATGTAGCCCAGGATAGTGCCCAATCTGTGATACTCTTGCCTCAGCTTCCTGATTTTTGAGATTACAAGTGTGCACCACCATATTTGATCCCTAATCATTTTTCAGTGGATTACTTTAATGTGGCCTTTTCTCATTTCCAATTACCCTCTGATCAAATTCAAATCTTTCTGAATTACATTAATGACAAATTAATGATAAACAGCTTGTTCACTCTTCTGTGATGTTTACTTTCTATCCTCTGCCTACAATGTCCTTTCCTTTGAGGCTCTATCTTAACTATCACCTCCTCCACGTAAGCCTTCTGAGACTACTCCAGGCAGAGCCCCTTATTCTCATTCTGATTCTCCCAGTCTTCTATCATATTATTCTAATTCCGTGCCTGTCTTTTGTATAAATCTGTAAGATTCCTATTCATAGAGACTATTTTTTCCATTTTGTGCATGGCACAAAGCAATCTCAAATTTATGTTAGTGTATGAATTAACGAATGAGGAAAAGCAATAAGTCATCACCTTCAGTAGCCTTTAGACTAAGAATTAAAAATTCAGCAAATAATACAAATAAGGTACCGGGGAAAATAAAAATGAAATGACAAGCAATAGGATATCTGTATTCTATCACTCCCACCTTCGGGCAAATGATTTAAGGAAAGAAAGAGGAACAGGACTAATATTTATGAAGGCCAACTGAGCACCAGGTGCCTGTATCTACCTGTGAAATTCCTTTAGCAGTCATACTAAAAGGAGATTTTGCAATGCCCAATTCACATATTTTTAAAGGAAGACAGGTTTGCCACCACCCATTTTTTAAAGATCAAAAAACTTAGTAGAAATAAATAAATTTAAATATTTAAATTGGAAATAACTCAGATATCCCTGTTCATAGCAATGGTATATCTGCAGTATAAAATATGTAGGCAAAAGTGAAATTAAACTATGTGAAATGGCAGAAAACTCCAAGCCACAGTTTATATAAAGCAACATGTATAAAAGAAGTGTCATCCTCACATAAAATAAAACTGCCTACCTATATAATTGTATATATTTGTATATAATTATAGAGAGAAATGTGGAAGGATAAAAGCCAAATTAAAATAGTAGTTATGTTTGGAAAGAGAAATATAATTCAGGTTAGGAAGAAACATTAAAGACACTTTTCTTCACTTTTTTCAATAATTATTCATTGAAGAAATGTTCAATGATTGCCTATCAAATGCCACACAGTATTCAGCAATAATATATTTGTGTACGGCTTGTGTGACTTTAAAATATTTTAATTTTTAAAATGAAAGTATCACTTTAATAATGGGGAACCATAATGACAGAAAATCTCTAAGGTCGTTAAAAAAATATGTGATCCTTTTAGTTTCTTAATGCACCAGAAGGTCAGAAACCTCTAAATACAATTAAGTGAATTTATTACTTTCAGAAATTTTTTCGTAACTTATATTAAAACTTTTTTTTCCATTCCTGGGCATGGAACAGGTCCTGTACTTGCCACTCAAATGTTCTACCATCAAGTTACACGCCAGTGCTAAATTCTTGTTCTCTGGAATGGGTCCCTCCAGGAAAACAAACTGGTCTCTTCCATTTCCTCTTCTAACACAGTCCCAACTCTCTGACATTAACTCTTTTGAGGCTTAGGGTTACACAGTAAAATATAAAGTTCTTACTTAGACTTACCAAGTGATGTCAACAGACAGAAACACAATGTGCTCTTTTCTATATACACGTGAAGATCCCAGAAAATAAACCTGACCTTCATGAAGGTCATGTAATAGGGGAACAGATCTTGGTTCTCTCTGTTGAGTCCTTTCCTTGTTTTAGCCAGGTGGCTCATAAAGGGCATCTTCTCGCAACTCAATATTAAAATAATTCTGTGTGACTTAACATTTTAATCCAACTCTCTGATTCATACTATTGACAAGGCCTTCACTACCTCAAAATTGAAGCCTATTAATTCTTACCAACCATAACTTAAAAAAATAATAATCTTGGCTTGCCTGCAGCTCTTGCTCTCTGCAACGCTGGCTCACTGCAACTTTTACCTCATAACATGGGTCGCCAAAGCAGAGACTCTTTCCTAAGGGAGCACTCTACTCATCTCAACATAGCTGTAGGACTCTTTCTAAACCTATTTTTCAGAATGAACATGGCTGGTTCTTTTAAGCTAAAGAAAGTTTCTGTCAGCAAGCCCAGGAAAATAAGAGAATTTCTCTACAATCAGGTTTGGTGAACGGAAGCATATAAGATTTGACACCCACTTAATAATATAAAACAGTCTTCTTGGGTAATCATTATAAATACTTCCTGGCACTTGTCTTCAAAAATAATATTCCTTCTCCTGCCTGTAAATGTGTACATATCTGACTTATATATTCCATCCACTTTCTCTTTTTAAAAATTTTTTAAAATACACACCTAACTCAGCTCATGGAACTTACATGTACATCCAGAGAGACGAGGGACTGTACCCTCTGCTTCCTCATATGGTTTCATGTTATCTACGGCTCATTTACTGTAAAATATGCTATTTTATTTTTTTAAACTCAAACCTGCTTCTTCTTATTTTGGAGCTCTAAGACATCAGGCAGCAACTTGACCCATTAAAATTCATCCGATATTCCTTAACCTATAATATTCTTAGTAATATTTCTTAATTAATTATATGCATTGTTATCTCAGTTGAAAACTATTAACTGCTTTGCATCTTTATGAAATTAGGAACATATAAAACATTAAAGTCTTGACCACCTATTGTAAACAACTGGCCCTCAAAAGAACGGAAATATTTAAACCCTTTTTAGGAAGTGAGGGATGGGATGAATATTCATTTTGCTTAGAAAAGTTACACACAGAAATTTCTTGAAGTTTTAGTATTGAAAATGTACAAATTGTAATTGTTGGAAAAAATCAAAAAAGACCTAGGGAAATGAGGATATTTAACATTAAAAAATTTTTAGTCCTAGCTCCTATCTGATTTCTCTCCCAGTTTTCCTAGATGTGAAACAAAAATAGTAAGAACTTTAATTGCATTATTCCATGAACTATAATAAAAATATAAAATATAATCAGTATTATAATTATAGTATAATTTATATAAATGAGACATTCTATATACCATCTCCTTTTAACACCAAAATATTTAAATAAAATTTCTTTTAGCTTTTATTTATTTATTTATTTATTTATTTATTTATTTTTGGGACAGGCTCTCACTCTGTAGTCAAGGCTGATCCTAAATTCACTATGGAGCCCAGGCTGGCTTTTTTTTTTTTTTTCATAATTCTTTACAGTTTCATCAAAAGAATAAGCTACATTTTTGTTGAACTGAAACTGAGACCAGGAGGAGGAATAAGAAAAAGTATGGTGATGAAATAGGAGAGAAGTGCATCATGTGTAGATCTTGGGTCAGGAAAACCTTGGAAGATCCATGGAAGTGCCTCAGGAAAGCGTATCAGAAGGAAGAGTCGGGAGAAAAGCAGAAGCTGATGCTGAGGAGGCATGGCCAGGTTCTGCAGGGCCAGGGCCCTGGAAGCTAAGAGTTAATTTGGTTTGCTTTGGTTTGCTTTGAATTGATGAAGTGTAATAAATTCAAAATCAATATCTTTTGTGGACCCCAGAGAATGTTAAGTAGAATTTTTCTACTTCACAATGAATATGGAATTTAAGCAGAAAAAAGCATAGAGGACTGAAAAACATCAAACTGGAGAGATTGGTTACGTATGTAAGGAAGGGGTGGAGACATAAAATTGGGAAACACTTCAACCACATTGATAACGTTTTATCTCTCTTGTACATACATAGTTATTTATTATACTATTCTCTCTACATTTTAACACATTTGCGTAAATGAAATTTTTATAATAAGAACTTTTTAAAGACAATTATGCTAATAATTTATTGGTTCATTTCCTTCCTCTCTTTCTTCCTGGCCTTACATTAAATCTTCTCAATTTTGAGACAAGCATATCAAATTCAGGTATTTCTTCTCTTATAAAATTTGATTTCCTGAGCCTTGTATTCTCTAGACTTTTAACATCAGAAGTTAAGGGCTCTTTAATTAGCTTATCTTTTGTTATAGCATACACTATAATCCTCACAGGTTTCCAACAGCCAACAGAGTTAATATGAGGATTAAATGATATAAAACAGCAGTTAACTGTAATAGCTCCATAAATTTTAACTATTATTTCACTTACAATGGTCTATTATTCTCAGTCCAAACTACAGGCCAGAACATTACAACAAAATTAAAATAAAATATAAGATCTAAGTGCAAAGAACTAAGTGGTACTCTGGTATTTTGAATGTATGCTTACTATATATAATCACAAATACATACATACAAACACATACACATACAACATATTCCCATCCCAACACTGAATTTATAGCTTTGAAAAAGACAATTTTCTGTACTCCTTTAAGCACTAAATAGCAAAATGTTTCTTTGAGAAGGTTTTATTAGCATTACTAAAGATACACATTTAAAGAAAAGATTAAAATTCTACATTTATCTGTGCACAATTGCAATTTAAGGCAAGTATAGTAAAGTCACTAACTTCTAAGAATTACAGTGCTACATGAAATTAATTGATGTTTACATATAGCTTCAATAATATTCATTTTGGCCTATATTATGTTTTAAAGGCTCTTTTTGTAATATCAAGTAATCCATGCAAAACTTCAATCTCATAGAATTGAATGTTGATATCAAAATTTCTGCTACAACTGGAGGAGCAGTCTTTGATAGAAGAACATTATTAAAATTATATCTTTTCACTTAATTTTCTTTGTACAAATAGCACAGATGCTCTCATTTTTCCTTCCTTCCAAATCACATATACACTAACAGCTATCATTACAAAGGTCTTTAAATTAAACACCACGATAAAATGATTCCTGGGGCCCTGAAAATATCAGAACCTATGACAACTGTTGTTACCCAGAAGTCTGAAAAATAACTCACTGAATCTTTCTGGTAATATCATACTTTAAATTACATTTTAATACAAAGAATCTCAGACTTAGCTCTTATGGGTAAAAAAAGAAAAAAGCAAGAAAGTTTGTTGCTCAAGATTCTTGCTGTTATTTTATGTGACTTGAGATTTGGACATAGATTGCTTTACTAATCGTTCCTCAATGCCCATTACCTTGTTCTTAATCATAAATCTAATTGTGCATTTTTATAAATATTCAAAATTAAATATATTTATCTACTTATGTAAATATTTTTCTGTTAACTTCTACCTGATAGTCCATGTGGCGATCTCATTAGCAAACACATTCAGAACTTTTAGACTTGTTCTAGTAGCGTTTAAATTCATATTAGAGTTAATTGTTTAAATGTACCAATATTCTATTCATTTAAAACTAGATACAAAGGATTAGTTTTAGGTTTTATTTTACTTACCAAGCTCTGCCATTCCACTCCACTGCCTGAACAATATTATCAGTTCTTCAGATACTCATTCTTGCTAAGTAAAAGGATATTTCTTCTGTTGCTGGATTAATAATCAACTTTCTAGATAGTTCATTTGTTATTCTCTTCTGGTTAACCCTTAGCATTACAGAAGCTGTCTGCCCAACTCAAGCTAATCAATGTATAAAGGGAGAAGGAGGAAAATTTAACAACGAACATAAAAGGAAAGTAAAAACGAAAGACAGTTTAGAGTAGGCACAAAAGAACAAAGAACAATCAGCCATATCTTTTTATACTAAAAGGTATAAATTTTTCGTTATCTGTAATAAAAGCACGCAGGTCATAAACACAGGAAATAAGATACATATAGAAAAAAATCTACTGGGCTCATAACACTCCAGACCTGTTGCTTACCACTTTGTTACATGCAGATCAACACAACTGCGGTTTGAGCATAAAAGATATATTTTTCTCTTTGTAGAAAGAAAGGTCTAGCTTTTGGCCTTTAAATGCTTCTTCTCTCAGTAATTGTAGCACTGGGTCCTTTATCCTATAGCTGATGCCATTCCAAGCTTTAAGACCATTTTTGCCAAATGTAATTTGTAAACACTTATAGCAAACCAGTCTGGGATGTTTATGAAAAAACAGACACCTGAGCCCCACTTTCACTTTCAAGCACCCCAAGGATTCTCATGTACCTTCAAAGCTGAGAATGCTAGGCTTGTTAGCTCAGGTCTATAATCCCAGCATCCTGAAAGGCTAAAACAGGAGGATCACAAGTTCAAGCCCAGATGGGTAACTGAGCCACACTGTGAGAACCTGTCTCAAAAATCAAAATGAAAAAAGGGGGTGGGGGGCAAAAGAGGTAGTAGCATAGTGCTATGGACAGTTTCATCCCCAGTTCAAAAGAACAATAAAAGTTTCAGATATGTTGCTCTAAAACCATTTCTTTGACCTCATACCAGAGAAATTTCTACACAATCTTTTGGGATTCAGAATTAATTTATTCTTGCTAGTTTGACTTTGACTTTTTGCTTTGATTCCAGTCACTAAGATTCTACCTGTTTTCCTATATCTGGGCACACTGATCTATCTAGGACCATGACCCTTCCGTGACCTTGGTAATCTTCCCAACGTAAACTAATGCAAAACTGGAATCTGTTCTTTAATTCTACTCAGTGTCTAAGGTCGTGTTGTTGTCTCCCTTGGGTTGTATTATGACCGAAATCTCTCAGTCATTGTTTGTTTGTTGCATTGTCTGCTTTATGAAACATTTCAATCTCTTCTGTGCCTTTATTCTATAATAGACCATACTGGTTGGTGTCCACTGCTCAACCTTTTAGCTGACAAATTTTCTCTGCTCTATTAACTTACACCCAAGGTTGTTCCATCCTAAAAGTCCTTACCAGGCTGCTCTGCCCTTGCTGTGATGAGCAGGGCTTACAGAGTCCCATCCAGAGACGTGAAACAAATGAGCTACATGGTCAAAGGACAACATAGCAGCCAATGGTTTCACAAATCACTACAAAATCAATGTTCATAGCCAGAGTGAAAGGAAAAACAATGACTACAGAAAAAAAAAAGAACTAAAACCAGAGCAGTAGAACAGGTAAAATAAAATTTTTTATTCTAATTAATTGTTTTTATTTTCATAAAACCTATTAACAAAGGTCAGTAAAAAGGTATTTTACATGAAGAGGTGCCTAAAGTGTCTAAAAGAAAACAACAAGTAGTACTGAACTAGAAGGATTCAGAAGAACTGAACATCTCGTGACCTCTTGGCCACCTACTCAGTTTATGATGTAAAGTGCCTCTTAACTTTTTCTATGCCTTAGTATGTCATCAATAGATAATAATAAGCCATGCCCTCTGTATCTTATAGGGTTATTTTTAAATAATGCAAAATTATACATAAAAACATTTGAAAGGTATTCATACTTTGAAAGTATAAATACTAAACTGTATAAGAGATTATGGTAGCCATAAAAATTGTTATACATTTAATAATATATGTGAAATATTATAAATAACACAACCACAAAGGACATAAGGTTTTGGAGTTTTAGTTCTTGCTGTTATTTTATATATTTTTATCTTACATTATTTTTAAAAGAAAATATAAACCATACACAGAGAAAATAGCAAATAAGAATTTATGACTATCTTTCCTAAGGTAATTTCAGGAATAGAACAAATATCAGTAGAACAGTAAGGTAAAATTGTTCCAAGATTACATAAACAATCAGATTTATCTGCCTTTGCCCAGGTCAACCCAAAACCTCCAGAGTCTTAATAAAAGAGCTTCAGATAAGGAAAGGGATCATTTGAAGTGACAATTTTCATCCAGGACTATCTACCTAAAGCTAGAGTTCACACTAATCTCAAGGAGCAAAATCTTGTGTCATTTGTTGTGTGATATTTGTTAACCAACACTGGCCTAAGATTCAGTCAGGTGCTGGGATTTTCTTTAACTACATAATACATACATCTTAAAACTAAGAAAATGGAAGTCCCTGGCAGGTGCTTGTTGAGAGATGATCATGTGAAGAAAAAGGGATGAATTCTTGACTTTAAAAACAAAAACTTTCTTTTTTAATTTTTAATAAGTTAATTCAATAGCTATTCTTGAGTTAATACTATGGTCTAATGTTCTAGGCATTGCTCGAGATATAAAAAAAATACTAACAACTGAAACTGTCAAAAATTCTGTTACAGATCTTATTAGCTAATGGGAAAGAAGGTAACAAAATAAAAACACATACAAGTTGCAGTACATGCTAAAAATGATTAAGGCTATAAAAACAAGAAGCATACCATTAAAGAAATCAGAATTATTTGAAGGGTTTCAATTTTAAATAGGGTGTTCAAGATAGCTCCTATTTAGAAAACAGTCTTGAAGCAGATTCAAAGAAAGTCATGGGCTTTTGAGGGATACTACAATCAAAAGGTCCCCCCCCATCCTTAATCAATTTTAAAATGTCTAGTCTATAAATTTAATATTAAATAGGACATATTTGGAACAGGGCCAAACAGTACAAGCCTCTAATCTCAGCAGTCTAGAATGCTGAGACAGGACACAAGTTCAAATCTAGACAGGGCAACTAAGTGACTTAATAAGATCTTGACTCAAAACAAACAAACAAAAAATGTGGGCTGAATGTAGCTCAGTCTAAAGGCTCTGGACTTGATCCCCACTGCCACAAAGAATAAGAATATGTTCTTACAAATCAGGTTATAATAGTAAAAACTGATATAAAACTTACCGGTAAAACTTTGTGGTAAGTCCATTTGAGGGTACATAATGTAATGATTTTAAATATTCACAATAGCTTTTAACATAAGAAAATCCAATACAAAAATGTATCTACACTAATTTTGCAAAAAACTTTCATATATTCAACAACTTCATTTTAAGTACCTGCTATGAGCCAGGCTGTTCTAGGCAATAGAAAAGGATTGCAAAAAGCTAGACACATTGTTTTTTCATACTCATACATAGCCACAGAGACAAAAGACTGAAATAAAACATACAGAATGTTACAAAGGAGCAAATTTCTTGATTATTTTCTCCTGTATGTTTAACCACAGTCTAAATTTGATAACTTTTTAATTACTCCAAAATAAACCACAGTATTTATATTGATCTAAATATTATGATCCACACATGTTTTCAAATAGCTGAGTTTGATAAGGCAGATATTTTCAGTCTATATTCTGCTAAATTGCTAAATGTACATTGCATTTTTCAGTCATCTAATTATTATGTCTCAGGTAATAAAGGTGAATAACACCAGATTCCGTTCTACAGATATAAAAATTAAGAAACAGGCCCTAATTGACTTACCACACTGGAAATATGTTTTTTGTGTAGTATGTTTCTTTTTTAATTTTTTTAATTTTTAATTTTTATTTTTCCCACATTTTATTGATATGTATATGTTCAAAATTCAAGGTTTACAATGAAGTTGAGCATTTTGTGCACATACGTATCTTGTCAAGGTGACAAGGGCTTTCCCACTCTCCTTTTGTCCCTCCCCCTACTCACCCCTCCGTCCCTCCTCCCCCACCCTACCTCCCTGTTTCCGCTTTGTCTTTTGTCTTAAGTTGCACAGCGGAAATATGTTTAAATTGTTTGCATCAAGAAAAGTTTGCAGATTCTGGATCTTATGCTAGTACCCTAGAGTACATCTCTCCCAGATTATTATCAGTTTTAACAAGGCAGTA
Source organism: Ctenodactylus gundi (assembly GCA_004027205.1). Classification (NCBI taxonomy): domain Eukaryota; kingdom Metazoa; phylum Chordata; class Mammalia; order Rodentia; family Ctenodactylidae; genus Ctenodactylus; species Ctenodactylus gundi. The sequence goes on along the minus strand of PVKB01000183.1, from coordinate 844,346 downwards.
GGCACAGTAGACAGTCTTATCTGAATGTAAACTCCTACCATCACCTTCTAATCACTAAAATGACCAATAAAGAAGAAAAAACTTTTTTATTTTTCCTTTGATTTATGTTTTTATATTTAAATAGTATATCAAATGAAAACCTTGTATCTATCTCTAATTAACTGAATTACCTTGGTCAAGTCACTTCAATCCTTTCTTAATTCTTATTTTTCAAATAAATGAATTTGACTAAGATTAAAAGTGCTGCTCAGTGGTTAAAGCTGTGCCTAGCATGCTCATGGCCTTGGATTTGATCCCCCAGAACCACATAAAACTTAGCACAAAGCAGGCAGCACATGGCAATAAATTCAGGACTCGGTGGGTTATGGCAAGATTATTACGAATTAGAGACCTGCCTGGGCTACCTATGAGTTGAAGACCAGCCTAGACTACAGAGTGAGACCCCATCTCAACAGAAAAAAAAATAATTTGAGTAGATGATCGCTAAAGTCTTTAAGTACTGAAGTTTCACATTATTGTATCAAGTCGATGAAGTATAATAAATAATAAAATAAACACAACTTCTCAAGAGAAACAGGCTACAAAAATAGGGACAGTTTTCTGAAAAAATAAAAAATAAAACGATGACCTACAATTAATAGAGAACTTGAAATTTTCCCCAATTTCCTGGACCAAGCTCATGTTCAATTACACAAGAGTTGTTTTGGGATAATAGGGGAAAAAATGAAGGTTTCTTAGATTTCAAAAAAAAAAGCTCTTTGCTTGCAAAAAATATATATGTATATACATATATATATATATATATATATATATATATATATATATATAATTCCTACATTCATTCTGTTCATTCTGGTTCTTAATTCACATGTACATACACACGCACAAACATACACATACAATAACAACTACAAACAATTGTGTCAGTTTAGTATGAAGGAAAAAGTGATTACTCATTTTACTAAAATAAAGGTATTTTAAATCCAGAGACGGTGATTTAGCTTGAAATTTTTTTAAACAAATGGAACTGTATGCAATTCTTTTTTATTATCTTCTCTGTACACAAGACCCCCAATAGCTTTTAAAATTACGGCATTTTCTTTTACATATAGAGAAAAATTTGTGTTGCTGTTGCAGCAACATCTAAACAGTTTCCTGTAAAACTTTCTATGATGGAAGTCATAGAATTTATGATAAAACCCTGTAGAGTGGTGAAACAAATTTCTTTCATATTTATCATTCATTTTATTCAGTGTGCATCTGAAGGAAAACCTTTTAAGAGCACCAATAATGTGAGAAAGCTAAAACAACTAAATTTATTGTTAAGTATCACATCACTGGTCCTTCTGGGAGTTCAGGAAGAAAGCTTAAATCACATTTCCTAGCACATTGGAGAGCTTCCCAGAGATGTGATGGCCCACAGAGGCAAACCATCCAAAGCACACTGGAATCTCAGAGACGTTGACAAAAAAAATATCACTTTGTTTAACAGAAGCAAATTTGAGTTACTCTTTTATTTCTTTAGCAACATACAAACTCTCTCTTGCCCCATTTTCTCTTATCCCTCCCCCACCACCTGTTTCACCTGACTAAACTGCAGGTATTTGTCCCTTCACCTGACTTAAGGGCTGGCTAGAAATATTAGAAAAAAAAAAAAACAATCTACTATTGTTACATGAGACAACAACCTTTCATGTCCTTGAAGCTCACCATGACCTTTCATCTTTCCTATCCCCAATGGTCTCTCCTAACAACTAAAGCTATACTCAGCTGGGCTGAATTCCAGATTGTCATAAAAAGAACCCTGTCCTTTCAAAACAAAACCAATTTTTACACCAAGGTGGGGGAGAAACACAAGTCCATTGTTCCCGCACAGATGGAAGTTGGAGTTACTAAGGCAACTGCTCTAATCCTCCTTTTTACCACCTTTTTCACATCACTGGCCTATCAAGTATGCTACCTTTTAACTCATAAGCTCAAAAGCTGGTAGTCTAACTGGCTGCCCTAATTAGCTACGATTTTCACACTACAGACAACATGATGAGCTAATCGAAATTTGCAAAATAATGACGTACCTCCAGCAAATATTCCTCCTCCTGAGGCCCAGTCTTAGAATAACAATAATGAGACCATTATTAGAGAAGGGCATTAAAATGCTGCACTGCTGCTAAACAGAGAACTTAATTGTTCTGGTCTTGTCCATTGAATCAACAACCTATTGTTGTGGACTTGAAAAATAAAGGACTGGAGAATGGGTGCCATGATGATTGGTCTGTGTGGACCATACCGGCACTCTGTAGAATTGTTTTCTTTTGAAACTCTTGATGGACTAGTAGTTTTGTTTAAAAGTAACATAAAAGGCGATTGTTTGAATAAAAAGTCCTATTTATTGAAATCCTCAGAAGCAGTTGCATGGATTTGTTCGTGACCCCTGAGATAAAAACATGGTGACCATAATAACACCATTTGTAGAAAGCCTGTTACCACTGCCTACAGTAACATAAGATAAGAGACAGTCTTTTCTAGCTACAGTAGGAAGGAAGGAAGTACTTCTGAGCAGAAAGCAAGAATGATAAAAGGTCAAATACTGGATGGAGCTCATTAATCTCTGAAAGAGAGACTTCAAAAAATAATGCTAATTTAAGAATTCTGCACAATTGCTACAAATCCAAGCACATGTAAAAAGCACACAGCTTTTCTTTCTTTTTTTTTCCTCTTCCCAGTTTAGAGATTCTTTAACAATGATTAAAATAAGATGACTATTAAATAAATGAAGCAAAATATCTAGGATAATCTGGAGAATGAGAAACCCAAAGGTTTCCAGATAATTGTTCTTGCGATCATCCCAGGTACATAGAAAGGATAATAAAATACTGAAGTTAAAGGTTAACTAGTGGAGGAGTCTTAGCAGTATAAAAGCACTGTTTACACAATTGTAAAAGTGTCTTCTATATGCAGCTAGAGTACATATTTTCTGCAGACTCAGGCCAAGATTTTAGTGTTGAATGAATGGGTGAAGGCAAGTACCAATTTTTTGTTCTAGAGTATATGGGGTGGGGTCTGCTTGTTTTTTATCAAGTGAAATCTGCATTATATAAAAATGTATTAAATTGTAAATAAGACCTCTTGCTTCATTCAATCTGTGCTTTGCTTCATTTATCTTCATCTTGTTAAGCTAAATTAATTAACAATCTCACTGTTGCACACTTTCTCTTTTCATTACATCAAATAATAGCCTGTACATGCAGAAAGCCTTCACCATGGGAATTCTGCAACTCCACTCCTAAGAAGAGTTTCTGTGTATCAAGGTAGTGACATTCATCTTATAAGTATTTATTAAATGTACTTTTCATTATTAATAACCAATTAAACATTTAAATCTTTAACATTTTATCAACAAAAAACTACAAAAAACTAAATCAGAAGATATAAGATATATATGTGTGTGTATGTGTATATGTGTGTGTTTGTGGCACATGCATGTGAGTCATGTCCACAACCAGGTTTCACTATTAATGTCACCCACAATAACAAAAAACACAAGCAAATTTGTTAGGCATGTTTTCACAAATACTACATAGAAGGCTTAAAAGTCAAATCGTAAGCTCTTCTGCTCCTTGCTGTGGAATGTCTAACGTGTGATAAATTGGATGATTAGAATTTCATTGGTAAATCCCATTATTTTAAATCTATAAGAGTGTAATGTGTTAAACTCTTTTGTAAGTTTTCTTTTCACCCTGAAATACTGTAGCATCTGCAGTTATGCAAATGGACAAAACAGTAAAGCCCTTTTTAATCTTTTCCTTGATCCACCAGCGCTTCCTTCTCCAATCACAGCTTTGTGCGTGATATCTTTCTGCTAGCATTTCTTATTTAATTAAAACAGACACTGACAGAAGGACATGGATTAGTACTGTAATGATGCATTTACTTAGATTAATCGGAGGCTCCTTTTAGAGTAATGGCTTAAACAAAGAACAAAAGGAAATTGTTATGAAACAGCCTTTTATCCTAGGCAAAGGTCGCATTATAAGGTTTTTAATTTTGTCAGCTTCTGTTATACTCTGTCTTGCTAGAGGAACATGAGAAGTGCTTTTACCCCCAATAAAGCCAGTTATTATAAAAACAGCCATTAAAGCTGCAAATTAAAATGTTTGATTTTAAAACAGGTTACTTAGCTTTTAGAATCCTCTAATTAGCATGTTTTACATTGTTGTGAGGAAAAGAAGACTAAAAGGGTAATAACCTACCGCCAGGTGACCACACTGCTGAGCAAAATAATAAGGTCCTTTCCAAGGAATACAAAGAATTAACCAAGCTCAGGTCTCTCACCCACCATTCTCATTCCAAGTACAGATCTGGATGAATAAAAGGCTTTAACTATAAAGATATGCTCAGTAATACTTCATCTCTGTTCATGAGAATCTGAGGCCACTACTCTTTATATAGTCACTAAAGAGCAGACTTCTTTCTACAATCAAAGGAAGTAAATAAAAATATAGTGATATATAGTTTGAAAACTAGAAAAGACAACAGTCCTCTGATTTCAAAGCACAAGGAACAAAAAATTATTCTCCTACTAAAACTACCCTTGCCATTTTTCATCCAACATTTCAATAGCCCTGTTCAATAGCCTAGGCTTGCAGAACATAAATGAAGTCAAGATTTGAAAGCTCAATCTTTATTCAGAGCAATTATTTTTTACATTGTTGTCTCTCTTTTCTGAGCCTTCTTTTCCTCCATTTTAGTGACTCCCCTCCAAACTTCCTCTCTGTAGATTAAAAATTACTCTTGACAAAGGACATATAATCATGTATCATACAATGACAAGGATACATAATGATATCATTGTGGGAGCATAGACTTTACTTAAACCACAACAGATAAGACATCGGTAGGTGGCACAATCTTCACATAATCTTCTAGAATCATCATTACATCTGGAGCCCCTCACTGGTCAAAATGTCATTATACAACACGTGACTATTGTCATTTGTTCTCTCATATGCAGTTGACTCAGTTGCTTAACCTCCTTGCACTTGTTGCCTTATCTTGCTTTATGTAGCACATGATTCTGCGTCCTATAAAGCTAATAGAGATGCAGACTGGTGGGGACTATCTTGAGAATTCCTATCAGAGAAAACTTAATCTCCTCAAGTTTCACACAAGTATCACTGAGTGGTTTGCTCTATAAATTTCTTGAAACCACTGTGAAACAGTAATTGGAATAACATTTGCAATAGCAAGTGTCACTTGGAATATACCAAGTGGTCAGGGTAATAAATGACATTTTTCCAGTTGTATCTTTTTACAAGAACAACAATCTAAAGTTTTATAAAATATTTAGGGCTACAAGATCACTGCTGGTTTGCTTACCCCCAAAACTTAGTGGCTAAAAACAATGATAATGTATCTAAATCGTGTGTTTATAGTTCAACTAGGCATTTCTCTGGTATTAGCTGAGTTCACTAACATATTTTGTAGTTAGCCAGGTTTTGGGTAATCTAGGATGGCCCTGGGTAGGACAAATGGAGTAACTATATTGTGCTCTATATGTCTTATTCCTCACCAGTATATCGTAGGTTTGCTATTCTGTGTGATAGAACATGCAAAGGTGCAAGCAAGGCACATGCTTACAATCCTGGCTACTCTGGAAGCTGAGGCAAAAGAATCGTTTGATCTCACAAGTTTGGGCCTGCCTGGGCAACAGAGCAAAACTTCTCAATAAATGGTCCATGGTGGCGCACACTTGTAATCCTAGCACTAGGGAGGCTGAGGCAGGAGGAATGCTGTAAGTTTGAGGCCAGCCTGGGCTCCATAGTGAGTTCAGGACCAGCCTGGACTTCACAGCGTGACCTTGTCTCTAAATAAGTAAATAAATAGGCAGGCAAGCAGGCAGGCAGGCAGGAAGGAAGGAAGGAAAGGGAAGGGAAGGGAAGGGAAGGGAAGGGAAGGGAAGGGAAGGGAAGGGAAGAAAGGAAGAAAGGGACAGGAATGAACAGTCATCTTTATAATTCTCTTCATGTGTCACATTTGCTAAAATGCCATTAATCAAAGCAAGTTAAATGACTGATCCTGGAGTTAAAGGGTGAGAACAAAAGCATGTCTTGTCTACAGTAAAAACACTACAGAATTTCATAACTAATGTTGGAATACAAGGAAAGACAAGAATCGAGCCTCTCAAACATCAATTTTAGTGATTAAGTCAGTCATTTATGATTCCCAAAAGTCTTTAAGAGAAGTCCTGTGATTCATTCTATGTTAACTAAAAATATTTCCTAGGCAGCTACTCAAAATTGATATCATTTTTATATTAAGAAAACTTCTAAAGACAACCAACATTTTACCATCTTTGATTTCCAATTTCAAAAATGCAAATATTAAGCCAATCTTAAAATGTACAGAAAAGAAATTCTTTACTTATTTTTATGTGCTGACTTGTGAACCAGTTATACCTTACTAAAAGATGTTAAAACTGTAATATTATGTATAGCTCAGAAGCTTCCTTTTCACTTAAAGAGAAATAGGTAAGTTTGAGGAGATATTTAATGGATGCTGGATACAGAATTTCCTTCCTCACTATATTTCTTAAAGTACAGGCAGTCTCATTCCACAGAAAACAGAAAACCAGTATTTGATAAGATCAATTAGAAAAATATCCATGATGACTACATCATCATCCCAGCGTTAATATGGCAGAGACCTTACACATAGTTGTAGAGAAATTCTCAGAGCTTGTTACCAGTCTTTTCACTCAAAAGTACTTATATAGTAGGAGTGGAAAAGATTACTAAGCAGAATTCCTCAGCCTTGTGGCAAGATTAATACTATCTTATAGTCCTACTCAACAATTACTCTTGTGAGAAATTAAAATAACCAGTGACGTGAGTATCGAAAACTGTCTTCAACCATAACTTCATTTGAGCCAGCAATGACAATGAGGGGTGCTTAAGATGGCACTAACTGCAGCGGAACAAAAAATAAAAGCCAGCAAAGCTAGATCCTGCATTCAAACATATTAAAAGAAAACTAAACAATATGGAGAAAACTATCTGAAAAACTATCTAATTCTTAAAGAAAAGAAAAATCAGAATTTCTAAGTTCTTTTCAGTTTCCTACATTCATTTACAGTCTACTTTAATAATAATTTTGTTTTAAAGGACAGCCCTAAATTATAGTTTGACTTGTATGAACAAGGATGGATGGTTATCCGCTCAGATAGAAGTGCAATCTGCACTAGTCTTCTAGTGTTTTGGTCAAATCCTCTCACCTGGTCTGCAAGTATCAAGTATTAGAGCAAGAGCCAAGGCCATGGAACAGAGCAAAGGTAATAGGTCTATTAGCATTGTGCCCTCATTAACACTAGATTCTAAACAAACAATAGGTCATGCTCAGAGTTATACTAATTCTTCTCAGAAGAAGCAGCTTAAATTTAACTCAAAATTTTCGTTAAAAGTCTCTCACTTTAACTAAGGGGGAAAAAAAGAAAAGAAAAGCAATAAGATATCAAAAAAGAAAACAGCCATACCAAAAAAAAAGATGAAAAATGAAAATCGGTCACTGTAAGAGCATTGTCTCTGCATACCCAGTACCAGTACAGAGTATATATGCTCAAGTATTGTGTGTTGATTTAAACTGTAATACATTTAGAAGAAGAAGGATAGAAAGGTAAGTGTGTTCATTTGTAAGAAATCATATCACTAGTCATAACAGTTATTCAGAATGACCAACCTATGAGTTTCTAACACTTGTATTAAGCTGCTTTTTATGGAGTGAAATGAAATCAAACATGGCTCAAATTAAATGCAGAACCACACCTACTTCCTCAAATTTTTACAGAGATATAATTGTGGCTAAAATTAACCCCAAAAAGAGACCTAGAGGAAGAATGACATCACAAATGGATTAATATAAGTGTGGGGCCTGAAAGAGATGCTCTATTATTTTTGCCTTTATAAAGCACATTAGATACATAAATGAAACAAGAATTTAAATCTCAGATCATATGTACCTCTATCTTTAAAACAAGAATCGTCTTCTGTCTTCAGTTATAGCCTTCTCTGATAATTAAATCTTTCCTAAACAAAGATATCAACATGCTATCCTCTTAACTCCAATTGATTATACCACAGGTCTGGTAAAAAAAAAAAATTGCCACAGATAATCACCAAAATAATTACACTGCTTTTATGGAGACTTACAGGCAACAACCATGTCTCTTATGGCCTCTATCCCCGCCCTCCACATTACCCCACTCTCCAAACAACAGCAACAAATAATCAGCTATCTTGAGCTGATGTTCCAAAATCCTTTAAGGATAAAAATAACTTTTTCCCAGTTAAAATTTAAACAATTTTCAAATACATTTAAAAAGAGGGAATATCATAAGGGTTTTTTTTTGGACTAAAAAGTCTATAACTCACCTTATGTTATCAAGCTAGAGTACTCTTACTTGTGAAATGAAATAAAGCTACTATAAGAAGAAAAATATGAATTTAATTTCAATTTTTACTCATTCTACACTAAAAGTAAAAATTCAATAAGAGCAAGTAATTTGTGTCCTAGCTATCATAAGTGACTCAGAAAAAAACTGCCAATAATACCATATTCATAGATTAGAGAAGAAAACTCCTATTGCCACCCTAGTAGATGCAATAGATACAAAAACACCTACAGAAAAAGTGTATTGTTAAAGGTAGGATGTTAAGATGCCTTCCTGTAAAACCCAAGAAACATATCTTCCCTCAAAAAAAAGAAAAAAAGTTTCAGAATGAAATATCTCAAAGCCAAAGTGATAATTATCTATAATAAAGCCCAAATGTAAAGAAAATACAAAACCCTGTCATCTCACTTATATGTGAATGTAAAACAAACTAAAAGAAACAGAGAGTAGAGCAATGGTTACCAGAGTGGGAGATGGGAATAAATCTAGATATGTTGGTGAAAGCACACAAAGTTATCTTTAGGCAAGAAAATAAATGATAAGAAAGCATGTTAATTAACATGTTGACATGTTAATTAAATGGATTGTATTATTTCATATTATATACCTTATATGTGCATATACATTTTATGTGCTATATATGTGTGTACTCTAAAAATTAAAGTTATTATAACTCATCAATAAAGAAATTTTAAAAATAAATCTCAAATAAGCTTTAAAAGTTGAAATAAGAGAAGGCCCAAAAGGCAGCTTTTACTTATCCAAAAAAGGTAAGACATAATAGGTCTTCCCAAAGTATCTGCTCTGTACGGTGTCATGACTAGTTTTGTGTTGAAAAATACTGCTTATACAACATTAAGAAAATAATGAAGAACATACATTAATACTTACACTCTAATTATATATACATTACAATTTTTATTAAAAGATGTAAATAAGTAGGTAAAAAAGGAAAATAACAAATTATAGCACAATATAAGATGTTATCCTTGTTTTAATGTAAATTCAATAAAAAATGTAACAAAAAGTGATTATCAAGGTCTGCATACGTACTGCATGATACTACTGTATGAACAGGCTTTGGAAAGAGGAGACAAATAGTGACTAAAAGGAAAGCTCACAGGTAAGTGTTAAAAGGGGTAAAGAGAGAGAAACTGTTAAAGGCAGGCTCCTCCTAGAAATTTTATACATTTTTAAGTGTGTATGCCATTCCAAATTGCTACTGAATACATAAGACTTATTTTAACAGTTAAAAGAAAAAAAAAAAAAGAAAAGTTAAAAGACTTCCTCAGGGGCTACCAGTAGAGCTTAGTGCAGAGCACTTGCCTCGCACGCATGAGGCCATAGGTTCTGATTCCCAGCACGGCATGAAGCAAAAAAATTCTCCAATTTTGTCTTATCTTAAAATGGCTCCACTGAGGGCCTTACTGTTATAACCTGTCTTAATACCCCAAACTCTAAACATGATCATTTCCTAATGAGAGCATCAATACCCAATAGACTTAGATCTGAGACTCTCAGATTTAAGAATAAACATATCAGAATTATGAAGAAAACTGTCAACTCATGACTATGGTACTTAAAGATTTGTAGATTAAGAACAAATTTAATAGACAATACACATTTTGAACATCACAAGAAAACAAGAAAAGTAACATCATTTTGATTTTGGATTTTTGAAAAATTTAAGCAAAAATTTTTACTACCCAATAGTGCAGCATATGTTTAGAGAAAGAGTCAAATATCAACCCAGTCTTTTGCACATATTTTAAACAATGTAAAAATATAGACAAAATGGAGATTTCCTAAATTATTATGTAAAAACATAAATTTAAAACACTGTCCCTTAAAAAATGATTTACCAAAATCAGATTTATTTTTAAGACTAAATACAGCATAAATTTCCTTCCAAATCTAGATTATATTCTCCAGGAAAATAGGTAAATTTGTACGACAATATTATTTGTTTTATTTTCCAGACTACTGAGAAGAAGATCTCTAATCGGAAGCAAATATATTAAACTTGATCTTGAGTAGAATTATATATTAATGATTAGGATTAGCATATTATAAAGTCACAAGCAGTAGATCTTTCTTAAAACAGGCAAATAAAGTACTTTCTCCATTTGCTATTACACATCTAACAAAGGTATCAAACTACAAGAGGCAAGTAAATACATAAAAGAGAAGCAGCAAACTTCAACTTCTTTTATTTAGGAAAAAACCTTCGTTTTTATCCTGAAATAAGTCCATAAACTTGTCCGATTTTCTAAATAATGTAAACTAGAAATGAATTGACACTTATCCAGCTGTATTACTTGTCTCCATTTTATTCCTTGACAATGCTAATAAAATGATTTCAGTAAAACTATATTTAGTTAAATAGTAATTACTATCATCATATCACTTCTTCATACTGTTGTAGAGCACTGCAAATAAATCGCAAATATTGCATGAGTCAATGGACATCAAAATAATTGTCTAAATCATATATATATTCATTCACACTGTCGATTATTCAGTCAGTTAGGCAACCTTGTTATATTTATTACAACACTTTTAGTTGTAAGCAATAGGAATTGATTTAATAAGTCTTGACTTCTAACATAGCTGGAGTTGGTACTACAATGACATAATTAGGAATTGATCTTCCTTCATCTCTCAGGCACTCTCCCCTTTCAAGGGGAAAGATCACTACCAGAAGCTCCACAGTAACAAACAGTAGAAAGGTAATGACTTCATTCACACTAATTTCAGCAAAAACCCCAAAATTGAGTTCACCAGGCTGGCTTGGATATTATGTTTATTGCTGAACCAATTAATCTTACTGAGCATATGGAAGACCCCCTAACTATGACTTGGAAAAATAAGGACAGCTCCGTCCCAACTACATATGCCAAAACTGAAAGAAGGGCTGTTCTTCAAAACCAAAACAAACACTGAACGAGGAAAATAGTAAACAGTGTAATTCATAAAGTTTCCTTTTTCCAATAGTCATTACAATGAGGTACCCACAAGGGGAAAAAAATGGTAAATTCTTTCTTATAATAGCAAATATCCAGCAAAGGTGTCTTTGAATTATTTCTAGTAGTTCCAAATGAGATATAAAACTATGAAACTAGCAATTCTCAAGTTAATAACAAAAGGATTATCCTTTTGATAATTTTAGTTCTAGTCCTTAAATACTCTACTCTGCCCTTTCGATATTTGTCCTTTTTGCCATTGTTTAAATTCTTAGAAAATTTGCAAAAATTTGCAGAGGGTTATCTTCAACTACCATCTGAAAAAAAATTTTTCTATTTATTGATCCCAAGAACTACAAAAACGTCTTAGTAGCCAGATTTTTTTTTAAAAAGTCTCTGATTCCAAGAAAATCAACATTTTTATTTTAATTGAAGATTCCATATAACTTACTTCATTTATCTTAACTAAAAGTAATTCTAACTTTTAAGACAAAATGACAATATATTAAACTATCACTGGCCATTTATATCTTGTATTGAAAGTGTTCATGTAATTCTTTTCTAAGGAAAGAACCACTAAGAGAGAATGAAAGGTGAACATAAATATAGAGAAAGTCTGGAAAGAGAAAAAGCTACTGAGGTGTAGAATGACTCAGGTACCAAGGCAATATTCATTTATGTCAAATTCATCCATCCATTTACTTTACACATTTGTCTACAGCACTGACAATGAGCAAATTACTGTGACAGAGTGGGTACAAAGAAACATGGCATGGTCCCCATTCTTCAACGAGGGAGAGAAGGAGCCTGAGTAGTGACAGTAACACTATCATGCCAGTTCCTTCTCTCCCACAGCCCTTCAAAAGCTACAGACAGCCTTCAGGCTCTCACAATAAATAATTCACTTTATATTTTGTTTTAAAATGTTTCATTTATCTCATCCTCAAATTACTTTCCTTCTTGCCTAACTCCAGGATAATATGGAAATAGTAAACACAAGGAGCACACGTAAAGAAAGCTGAATGCAATGCAAATTTTGTTAAATATGAAAATGATTGAAAGCATGGAGATTTTCAGATTTTTAAATTAATTTAGTGGATAATAATGTATATAGAATATATATTGAATAGCAGACATTATATGTCCTGCAAATTACTGAGATGAAATAGACTTAATAACCATGCCTGCTTCAAAAAAAATTCAATCAGAAATTATTAGAAGGGACAGCTTACAAACTGACTACAAAAATAAATAGTGCAAAGCACAAAAAGTGAGAAATAAAATCTGATGACAGTTCACATAAAGTGCAACCATAGAAGACACTAGAATCTGGGTCTTAAAAGATGAGTAAAATTCCTTCAAGCAAATGTGTTTGATAGAAGCAATCCAATAAAATACATCAAAAAATACAATTTGATTCTACACCAGTAGTTCAAACGGGTTTGGAGAACTTTAGATAAAGATAGCACATACATACAAGCTATGTTTTAATATTCTACTTTTTGTATTGCATTGTATTCCTCAAAACTAAAATATTTCGAGGTCTGTAAACATTGCACATAAGAGTACTTTGGCAATCAACATATTCACAATGTATAAAGGAGAGGATTCCTTATATACAAAATACTCAAGATGCATGCTAATTTTTTGTTATTCAGATTTTAGAAAATGAGTAATAAAATAAGAAATAAGACTCCTATACATAATGGAAGTGTGTTTTAATGTTCAAAAGTCTCTATGTATAAATTATCTTCTTAATTGTGCCGGTACAAAATCTTCACCATAAAAATACTGGGGCCACCACAAGGACTCCTGTTACCTTGAGGCAAGAAGATAAAACACATACAATTTGCATGCATGCATATATATATATATATATATATATATATATATATATATATATATTATACATATATATATAATAAAGACTGAACAAATAAACAATCAGCAAGCAGCAAGTCTCAAAATTATCTGACAGTCTAAATGGCATGATGTTGGGCAGCATAACAGGGAAGAGAATCTGGAAGGAAAAACCACACATCCTGAGTATTCAGCTCCTGCATTAAAGAGGAGAGACATTCAGAACACCAGCTGGACTTGAATTCTGGGCAGTTCTTTGATTTTTAAATATTTAACGTCCAGTTAAGCACATGGGACTTGACAAAGTATTTTTACTACATGTAGCTTTTTAAGGAACACACTAGCCTACTTCTCCCTTTACAAAATAAACACGATAAAAGAGCTATCCCATAGGTATTAACATCACAATAGGTCAATGTAGGTATGAAGACATTTGATTGTTGCCTGTAGGATAGCTTGAAAATGCTGCTTTCACATTTAGATCCATTTGCAGACTACTAATTCACGACAAAATTTGGGAAAAAAAAAAGGAAGTGCATGTCCAGAAAAGTCATCTTCTAATTGAAATGCTGACTTTTCCCACTGTCTGGCATGATGTTTTAAATTACCTTTTAGCAAAAAAAAAATAAATAAATAAAATAAAAAATAAAAAAAAATTATAAAACTACAGATGGATACAGAATTTTCTAAGCTATCTCTTGTCTCTCCAGTACTATAAAAATTCTTTATTCTGAATTCTGGGCAGTTTTCTAAGTATGATAATTTAAAAGATTCCACTGACTTCCAAAGTATCAGATTTGGAAAATTGAATGACACCTGACAATTTCCAGAAATACTTGACGGTTAACTGTTCTACTAGGAAAGCCTAAAAATCTGTTAAAACTTTTTTGAATTAAGAAATGTTCATTTCAACAAGTTAACAGTTAATCCTGGAATTTAGACTTTAGGTTTCCACAGCACTAATTCCTAAAAATATCTTCCATTAACTTCTTGTCATCTTTTGTCAATATTATCTACTTTGACCCAATGACTCATTAAATAAGTATGTATTTGGGTATTACTGTTTGTCAAGCACTGGAGTGACAAGAACCACAGGTTTTGTTTTGGTTTTTATTTTGCCTTGTTTTTTCTACATCAAGGACTATGGAACCTGGAAGAGAACATCACAATAGCAATAAAACCATTACTAAATACCTTAATCTAAGCTCATAATTTAACAGGGTGAGAGACACAGAAACAGAGATATATAGAAACAATCCTGTCTACCTTTGTCTCTGAACCATAAAATAGTGAGAACCCCCTGTGCAAGCCTGATGATGTCCCTCCAGACTGGACCAATTCACCCACCCTAAAGCCAAACTAGCTAGAGATTTTGAAGTATCTTCTGGCTGAAAAAAATAAAATAAAATAAAATGAACTGCTTTTGATTAGAAGAAACTAAGCAATAACATACAGAAGTGAAAAATCTAAACACACTTTTAAAGAATCTCTATATTGGCACTTAAAGGTAAACCACAGCAATCTAATTAACAAGAAAGCTAATGTCAAAATATTTACTTTGGGTTCCATCCAGACCATAACTGCACTGCCTCCTAGCCATCCACACCCCTGGCCCATCCCATCAAAGATAGCATATTGTGTTTTCTATCTGAAAGGACCAGACGCAGGACTAGAATATGACTAATTCAGCAAAAATTTACAGCTGTTATTGAAGTGGTAAGGATAAGGTCAGAAAAATCGTTGGCAGGCATTTACAACCTCCCCTCACCCCACCTAGTTCAGACTTCTTCCTCACAGTACCACAGTACCACAATCTAAAGGATTTAAGATTACTCTTCTGCAAAAGGACCAACACCTATACCATAATAGATGTAGATAGATAGACGATAGCGGTAGATAGATAGATGATAGATAGATAGATAGATAGATAGATAGATAGATAGATAGATAGACAGACAGGAGATAGACAGAGGCAGACAGATATTGAATAGGATAAGAAATAAACTACAATAGAGAGAATCAAAAGAAAGAAAGAAAGAGAAAGAAAGAAAGAAAGAAAGAAAGAAAGAAAGAAAGAAAGGAAAGAAGGAAGAAAGGAAGAAAAAGATTTTACTATGAACTTCCAACTATTTAATTTGGGGAAAAATTTTTAGAATAGACTTCTACTTCTCATGTTTGAGTGTATTTTTTTCTTTTTAAGATGTAAAATATTCCAACTACTTTTGTAAAAGAAATCTAAGTATGCTGAACATAAACTCCTAAATCTTATGCAGTATTAGTACAAAAAGCTTCCAACAACTAATTTTTTCTTTCTTCATACATAGAAAATCTGATTATCTCATTTGGTATGTACTTTTAAACTGCTTTGTCCATTTAAAATTATTTCTCTTGCTCTAAACCAGCACTTTCAAATTGTACCCAGGAATGGGTAAAATGCATCTTGAAAGTTTCTTTAAACAAACACTAGCACTAGCACTCCTAATGTCACAAGCCTAAAGAGTACAAGATTCAGGAAAAACTTAAGTACATTTTCTGTATTTTGCATCCGGGTAGGTGGTCCTTGCCCATCATTCTAAGCTTACAACTACTAAAAGTCTTTCACTTGTACATTAAATCAGACGCATTAAAAATGCATTTTGTCCTCCTTTACACCTGTCATGGCAAAGTTATGGAAATTAGTGTGTGCAAGAGAGGATTCGCACCAATTAGGACATAGGGATTTTGATCGCAATCACTTCTGAATTAGTGATTTATTTATTTATCTTTTTTAGATCAAAGTCCATGGAATGGGTCAATTTAAACAAGTGATGTGTTTGGTCATTATTAGTTCATTTCTTCTCTTTTCTAGCACTCAAAGAGAAGCATCTCTGCCTAGGATCCAAATGCATCAGGAGTAATTCAAGAATTTAAGATGAAAAAATTTTATATTAAGAACATAGGACAATGACTCAGGCAATCAACAGTAGCACTACAAGATAACTGTCAACTTAAAACAAATGCCATTGAAAGTACCTACTATCAGGGCAGAAGCTACAAGTTAGCCTTAAGAAAAGTACAACAGGAGTAAGAGAAGTGTAGAGAAGCGGCACACATCCGGCCAGAGGCGGGCTGCAACCTGGCACACATCTCCAGGATTCCAACTGCACTCGGTGGGCCAGAGACACTCAGCTTGCTCATCTATTTCTGAGGGACATGGAGGAAAAAATCATTGGCAGACAAAAAAATTAGGGGGTATGGAAAGGAATCTGAATGTCAGATTTCAAATGGTTAAGCACTTTCAACTACTATGGTAAGTTAAACAAATTTTTTACAAGCTGGCACCCACCAACATAATGAGATGCATTGTCAGTCCTCACTAAGTAAAATATTTGTGTTGCCATGCAGCTAAACTAATGCCTTTTTTCACTTTCACTTAACACAGCCTCCCACTCCTGTTTCTCTAAACACTAGAGGCAGTCCTAACCCGGTCACTTGTGTAGCCTGGGCAGCGTGCTTCCTGCCATCCCACAAAAGAAGTATTTACATTAACATTCCAGATTCCTTGGGAATTGCAGCAACTTCATGCATTAAAGCCAATGTAAAAGTTTGGCTACTTCAATGTGTTCACGTATCAATCAGTGCAATTTAGCAAAGAAGAAAATAATACAGTAGCATTAAGATCACTAAACATTCAAGAGTGTGGCAACATTTTTATATCACTTTCACATTACTATTCATAATGCTGCAGCAATCTCCTATATAAAATATGATGAATTCACAAGTATGATTATCAAATTTATGGTGTGTGCTCACTGCACCACACATTATGGCGTGTAGCTTATTTGCCCTAAAGTAATAAAGATTTGCATAGAGTTTAAATGAATATGGTCTATACAAACTATAGTTAAAATATTATTATAGTTATATGCTTTTCCATATAAACCAGTAAAAAAAAAAACGTATTTCTTTCTTCTTTAGGGCAGTATTTTATTACAATTAAATGAAAAGCTCATCTCTGCTATTTCTCCGAAAACAAAATCAAGAACAAAAATGATACAATTCAAAAATTAAACTTGAAACTCACAAAGAGAATTTTTAAAAATAAAATTTTTAAAAGCCTAGCTAAGTGTATTATTTTATCTCTGAAATAAGAACAGCATTGCTTCTCTAAAAGGAAAATGTTAAGGAACCTCCAAGTGCTTAGCACCGAGACAATAATGATGAAAAACTTGTCAGATTTTTCCTTTCCTTAAACTGCTAAGGGCAACCTGACATCTTAAGTCTTATTTCCTGAGCCCTTTTTTGTACTTACTATTAGCACCTTGACAATAGTTGGTCTCCACCTGTCTAATTCAATATAAGACCCCTAGCATATTGTAATTGATTTTCTATGAAGTTCAAAGTGACAGAATATTCCAAAGATTTATCCTCTTTAAGTTAGAGACAGTCCTACATAGAGAGGAGGGGGAGGGAATGGATTTTTCTTTCTTTTTTTTTTTTTTTTTGAGATTCTCAAGGTAACTCAAAAGTAATTCTGCAACTCTGTTTTTAAACTATAATTGGGAAATACATTGTTTCTTCAGTAATGTACAACTAATTGACAGTTGTCACAAAGGTAATTGTTCTTTTCTTACTCTGACCTTTTTAAGCTGTTGCTCCAGTGAAAAGTTAAATCATGCTTGAAATAAAATAAACAAGAGAAGACAAAAGAATAAGAAAAAAACATTCTCAAGGGTGAATATAAATGAAGGAAAAGGTCAAAAAAATGACTAAGACTGGTGTGCTACAATTATTAAGACTTTTTTTAAAGAAAAGTAATTTCTTTTCTTGTCTAATTCAGGATTGTATTTGCTTTCTGTGAGTATTTAAAGAAAACTTTGTAAACCTATCCAACCTGTCCAACTTTGAGACAACAGCAGCAGACTACATTTTCCAAAGGAAAATCTAAAATAAGAGAACATGTGTATTCCTTTCCATTCTCATAAAATTTCAACACCAAAGCTGACATTTAAAGATGACGAGTTTCTGTGGCAAACGGGTATGTTCAATACAACTCCTCAAACACATTCAAGCACATCTGGGCAAAACACTGATCTAAAGCTAAATTCCTATAGAGAAAGACAGCTGGGGGAGGAGGCAAAAGAAAGTCAGAAATGTGATTCTAGGGAATTTCTCACAAACTGGTTTGGAAAAAGATTCTGAGCAGTGTTAGGACTCTGTATCCAAACACTAAGTTGGGTAAGAACCTAACCCAATTTTTGTATGGTATTTTTTATCCTTTCTAAAATGTGAGAAAAGTCAATTTCTTATTAAAGGCAATTAACCCATTGAGCTACTTGCTGCTTAACACACAGCTTTGTTTAGCTTACTTCATACCTGTAGCAGGATAATTTATAAAAGATGTCCATAATGGAAGAGAGAATACAGACGACGGACATTGTGTCTTTCAATCTCAGTAGCACTTTACAGATCCCAGGGCTAGAATTTAACGGGAACTTTTCATAAAATCAGGTACAGAGGTCCAGGCTAGTCAGCAGATGTCTTGTTCAGACAACAGAGAGAATATTTGAGTGACAATGTAGGGGAAAAAATGGCAAGATTGACACAAATCCATTAACTATGTTTCCCTTTTTTGCTCTATAGGACTCAACTTCAAATCTAACAGGGACATTATCTGTATTCTTGAACAAAGATAAAGACAATTGTACATTTCACACCAAAATAAAATATTCAGAGGAAACTGGCACATCATTGTTAAGCATGGTAATATACCTGAACTCTCTCTCGAAACGACTACATATTAATATTCTAGTTTCATAGAAGGAAGAACTTACATGGAAAGATTTTCTCAGTATTGCTGGAAATTTTATCCTTGATTTCATTTATAACCTTATACTAAAAGCTAATAAGTCTATTTCTATTGCATAAGATTTTTAAAAAATGAAATAGTTATCAATAATCTGCACTGTTTCATTTCATACCTTTGAAGAGGGGAAAAGACACTGTATTCTCATGTGATCAAAGTTAACTTCAGCATTTATCAATATGGTTTCAGTTATTATCTATGACCTACAACATATCCATTATCTCAGAAAAACATGTTCAAAAATAGCCACAATCACAGTAAAGAGAATCAACAGACCCAACAGAAGATTTAAAACAACAATGAGATTACATTTTAGGCCAGTGAGAATGGCTATTACTAAAAACCCAAGAAACAAATGCCGGTGAGGATGTGGGGAGAAAGGATCCCCTCCACGTTTCTGGTGAGGTTGTAAACTAGTACAGCCACTGCAGAAATCAGTGTGGGAGTTCACAAAGAAAAACTGAGAATAGACATTCCATTTGATGCAGCTATACCTCATCTGGGTATCTTTCTGAAATAGATCAAGACACCATATTACAGAGATATCTGCATACATATATATATATATATATATATATATATATATATATATATATAGTATCATGACTCATTAGAGCAAAAACTTAAATGCAACTTGAATGTGTCCACCAATAGATGAATGAATAAAAAAGGTGTGGTGTACATACAATGGATTACTACTCTGCAATAAAGGATGATAAACAAATAAGATACAAAGGTTAAATACCACATGACTTCTCTAATATGAGAAATTCAAAGTATAAAAAAATAAAAAAGTGATGGTAGTATAGACAAATACAGACACTGTGGAGAAGGGCAAGGGATGCAGCAGAAAGGGGCATGGCTGGGTAGGGAACGGCCTCAAAATAGTTAGGGTTAAGATGGGATATGAATGTGCACCAAGTCTTCCAAGTTGAATGTAATTATGATGTATCAAAAACATACACTAATCAAAAGAATAATATGGGGGGAAAGATTTTAAAAAGGCAAAAGAGACCAAGTGTTAGTATTGTTTTGACTTAAAATAAAGGGATGACAACTGCGCTTTTTTACTGTTCAGAGACCAGCTTTTTAAAAAAAAAAAAAAGTTTTCAGTTATCTTGAGACACATGTCAACTAAAAACAGAAAGCCATGAATGAACAATGTTTACAGAGGCATTGCTGTGCACTAGAATGAGAGGACTGGAGGAATGAGAGCCAGTGTAGATGTTGTCCAACATACTTTCCAACCATCTGCATCAAATATGCTTCATTAAAACAGAACCATATGGAAAATAAGCTTGCAATTAGCACAGACTGTGCACGTGCCACTAATACAGTAGATTTCAAACTTTTAGTGAAACTGACTAAGCTGCTTCCATGTTACTACTATGCAAGACTTGGCAGCAGTTGTACAAACGCCTCATCCTCCAAAACATGTCATTGGAAGACACTGCTGGTTATTTCAACAAGCCCATATGAAAATAATTAAGTGCTTTACCATTTTCCTCACAGTTGGTATCAGCCATTAAAACGAACCCAAGTATATTGAAACAAACAACCTTTCAATGACAACTAATACTACGTGATACAAAACAAAAAATACTTTTAAATTCTATCAATCGCATCATTGTCTTTACATTTGACAGTTTATATCTCTTAACAATTGAAATAAGCTGCTATGATTTGCTTTTATTAACATTTCAGACCTTAGAAGCATTCATACTATGATCTGTGCAAAGGACTGACATGAAACAGCTTCATACTGTAACCATAAATAGAGTGCAAATAGAATAGCATGTCAGGTACTAATGAAACAAAGAGTAAGACATAGTTCTTGTTCTCAGTAGCCTTAAAATCCACCAGGAAAATTAATTATTTGTAAAGTAATAAGAGCCTGGATGCAAACAATATAAAAAGGAAGAAATGTTTTAATGGGTAATATTTCATTTTTCACCTCTCTGAGATGGTTGTGTATTCTTATACTGTTTATTTCCCACAGAAGTATACTCAGCCGAAGGAGCAAGTAGATAGCATCTGGTCAGTACTTTGCTCACCAAGTTATTAATCCTGCTATAAGGTTGCTATTGCCAAGAATAGATATACATAGGAAGGGAGATTTTTGCCAACTAGCAATGCTACCAGAGACTGTACTTATTCCCCCAAAAGCTTCTACTTTGTGTTTCCATAGTAGTAGAGATTGTTTTCTGCTGCTCTACTCCAATCCAAGTCATATCATTTTATCTAAGCATTTCCACATGAGTCTCCTAGCTAGGAGACCTGTCCCCATATATCCTTTTATAGTCAATTCTCATTCAAGTATGAAAGTTTTCTTTTCTGCTAAATACCTGAGTAGCCTCCTTACTTAAAATAAAACTCAGACTTCCTATCTAATTCAGGATAAAAATCATCGTCTTTATCATGGTTATAAGGGAACTATTTGATGTGGCCTCTAGTTATTTCTCTAATACTTACACTGCCCTTTTATTCAGTAATGTGGCTCTAATCACACCACTGGTACCAACTTTCCTCTGAACAACCAAGCATTGCTCATCGGAAGCCCTTTCTGCACAGTTTTACTCTTTGCCTAAAAGCTTTGCTCCTAGTCATGTACATAGATCACTCCCTCACTCCATTTAAGTTTGTAATCAAATGCTTCCATATCAAAGAACCTTTCTCTAACAACTTTACACAAAATAGCACCCCCATCACTCTCAATAAATATTTGTTGAATAAGTAGATAAATGAATGCAAGTGATTAGAAAATAAGATCTTTGGTAGCATTTACTTTCATAGAGCTTGTTTCAATTATGTGTTCCCAGCATCTAGGTAATGTTCTAAATGTGATGAACCCTAATTAAACATGTGACTAATGAATGATCATTGTAGTGACACTAAAAAAAAGTGGAGTAAAGACACTTTTAATGATTCAAACCTGGGTAATTTATTGCTGGTATCATTGTCAAAAACAGAAAAGCCTTAAATAGAGAAAATAATTTATAGGAGAAGCTTGTAAACTTGGTAAATTTGAAGTGACAATGGTATACTAAGATATAAATACAGAGCTAAATATGCAGAATTAAAGCTGAGGACAGAGCTGAAAAGGAGGTGTGAAACTACTCCTACTGAGTTAAAAGGCATTAGAGAAAAAACAGAATGCCAAGAGTATACAAAGCAAAAACAATGGAAAAAGGAACAAAGTTGGGAAAGCATGTATCTGAGTTATGGGAAGAAAAAATAGATTATTTTTTAAAAACAAAGAGAAATATTCACTTACGAAAAGTTTGTTAAATACCTTCTACATGTTAAGTACTGTGGTGAGCCAATTTTGGTCAACATTAGTAACAGCTATAAAAGTACAAGAGTAAGAAAAACAGAAAAAGAAATTAAATATGAAATTAACTTTGATCAGAAGAGAACCTCATCACAATGTATCATAATGAAAATACTAGAGACCCAACAAAAAGAGAATATTAAAAGCAGTAAGAGAAAAACAGAGAGTAACAAAGATAAGCTCATCAGAATAACTGCAGATTTTTCAACCCACACCCTAAAAACCAAGAGATCATGCGGCAAAATCATTGGAGCACTAAGAGAACATAAATGCCAACCCACACTGCTATAACCAGTAAAGTTATCTTTTAAATTGGATGGAGAAATTAAAACTTTCAATGATATAGAAAGCTTAAAGAATTTTTCAGCCAAAGCCAGAACTGCAGAGAATACTTAAATAAAACTTTGAAAGCTAAAGGGAGGTTAATGACACCAAAGACCCCAGAGAAAAAGAGACAATAAAAACAGTAGAATGAGATGAGAAGAAAGTTAGTCTAGTAAATAATGCTGAAAAATTATAACAATGGCAGTCTATACCAAATATATCTCAAGAATTACTCTGAACGTGAATGGACTCACCTACTGAAAGACATAGACTGGTTGACTGGATCAAAAAAAACAGAAACCCACAAGTTGCTGCTTACAAGAGACACACTTCACCCACAAGAAAACTCATGCTCTGAAAATAAAAGAATGGGATTCCGCACTGAAAACAAAAGAATGGGATTCAATATTTCATACAACAAGACTCAGGAAACAAGCAGGGATAGCTATATTTGTCTCAGACTCATCAGATTTTTAAACAAAACAGATTATGAGAGACAAAGATGGTCACTATACACAGGTTAAGGGAACAATAGAACAGGAAGAATTCACAATTATCCATATGTATGCTCTCAACTCTGGAGCATACAATTATGTAAAACAAAAATTATTAGATCCAAAAGAACATATAGACCTCAATACAATTATAGCAGAGGACTTTAATACTCCAGTATTACAGATAGATATATCAAACAGACAGAAAATACACAAAGATATACAACAGTTAAATGACTATAAGAGAACTTGGACCTAACAGTGGTTTACAGATTTTTGCATCCAACATTAAGAGAATATATGTTCTTCTCAGCAGTACACGGAACACTTTCTAAAACAGACCAAATTCTACGTCATAAGTCAAGCTTAAATACATACATAGGAATAGAAATAATTCCTTGTATACTTTCAGATAATAGTGGAATAAAACTGGAACTTAACAGTCAAAGAAACAAAATAAAATACACACATACATGAAAATTAAACAACTTACTACAGGCCAAAAAATAGATCACAGAAGAAATCAGAGGCGAAATCAAAACCGTCATAAATTATGAAGGAAGTACATCATATCAGAATCTATGGGACACAATGAAAGCAGTGGGAAATTCTTAGCCATAAATACACACATCAATGGAACAGAACAGTCACAAATAAACATGTTAATGATGCACATTAAGGCCCTAAAGAAACAAGAACAATCTAAGCCAAAAAGCAGAATAAAAGAAATAATAAACATCAGATCTGAAATTAATGAAATTTAAATTAAAAAACAACAATAAAAAAGATTAATGAGTCAAAGAGCAGGTTCTTCAAAAGAACAAACAAGATTGACAACCTATAGCTAAACTCACAAAAAGAAGGAAAGAAAAAGCACAAATAAAAGCACTTAGAAATGAAAAGGGTGAAATTACAACAGACTGTTCAGAACTTAAGAACATTATGAGAAATTATTTTGAACACCTACATTCTAACAAGTTAGAAAATTGGGAAGAAATAAATGACTTGCTAGACACATGCAAAACACCAAAATTGAGGGAAAAGGACATAAAAATCTTTAATAACCCCATTACACACACACAGAAATTGACACAGCAATAAAGTCTCTACCTACAAATAAAAACCCAGGACCAGATGGATTCACAGCAGAATTCTGTCAGTATTTCAGGGAAGAACTAACTCCAATTCTTCTCAAACTGTTCCATGAAGATGAAAGAGAAGGAATACTACCAAACTCATTTCTGAAAGCTAACATCACCTTAGTCCCAAAACCAGACAAAGACTTAACCAGGAAGAAAAATTATAGACTGATATACTTAATGAATATAGATGCAAAATCCTTAATAAGATTCTGGCAAATAGAAGTCAACAAATAATCGGGAAGATCATACATCATGATCAAGTGGCTTCATTCCTGGGATGCAAGGCTGGTTCAACATACTTAAATCAATCAATGTAATACACCATAACAACAAAAGCAAAACCAAAAAAACCACATGATCATCTCAATTGATGCAGAAAAGGCCTTTGATAAAATTCAACACCCTTTCATGATAAAAACTCTGAGAAAAATAGGTATAGAAGGATCTTATCTCAAACTCATAGAAGACACATATGCCAAACCTACCACAAAAATCATAGTAAATGGAGAAAAAAATGAAAGCATTTCCTCTCAAATCAGAAACATGACAAGGCTGGCCACTCTCACCATTCTTATTCAACATAGTCCTTCAAACACTTGCCATAGTAATCAGGCAAGAAAGTGAAATAAAGAGAATTTGCACCGGGAAGGGAAAAGTCAAACTATTCTTATTCATAGATGATATGATTATCTACATAGAAGACCCCAAAAACTCCACTATGAAACTCTTAGAAATAATAAACAAATTCAGCCAAATTGCAGGCTACAAAATCAATACTAAAAAATCAACAGCTTTTCTCTACACCAACAATGAACTCACTGAGAAAGAGCTCAGAATAATCCTATTGTCAATAGCCCAGCAAAAAAAAAAAAAAAAATTAAATACCTAGGAGTATATATACCTAACCAAGGAAGTGAAGGACCTATATAAAGAAAACTACATTACACTGAAGAAAAATGTTGTAGATGAAATCAGAAAATGGAAGACATTCCTTGTTCTTGGATAGGCAGAATCAATATAGTCAAAATTACTATACTACCAAAACTGATATACAGAGTCAATGCAATTCCTATCAAAATACCAACAATTTCTTTTCACAAAACTTGAAAAAGTAATCCTTAAATTCATATGGAACCAAAGGAGCCCTAGAACAGTGAAAGCAATCTTAAGTAGCAAAACTAAGGCAGGAGGCATTACAATTTCACATATCAAATTATACTACAAAGCAATAGTTGTAAAAACTATGTGGTACTGGCACAAAACCAGAGAAATACACCAGTGGAACAGAATTGAGGATGCAGAGACAAACTCAAATGCCCTTAGCTACATAATCATTAATAAAGGAGCAAAAGCATACACTGGAAAAAGGATAGCCTCTTCAACAAATGATGCTGGGAAAATTGGACATCCACATGCAGAAGAATGAAAATAGACACACACACCTGTCACTATTCATCAACATCAAATCAAAGTGGATCAAAGACCTAGATATTAAAACTGAAACACTGGATCTTCTGGAAGACAAATTAGGCAAATATCTAAAAGACATATGTGTAGGCAAAGACTTTCATAATGCAGCACCAATATCAAAAGATATAGCCCCCAAAATTAACAAATGGGATTATGTCAAATTATAAAATTTCTGCACAGCAAAGGAAATTATCAACAGTGTAAAAAGAGTATCGACAGATTGGAAAAAATATTCATCACCAATACCTCAGATAGCAGGCTCATAACCAGAATATACAGGTAACTGAAGAAAAGTAAGCCCCTCAAAATCAAAGACCCTATCAAAAAATGGGCAAAAGAATTGAATAGGCAATTCTCAGATAAAGAAGCTCAAATGGCCAATAAATAAATAAATGAAAAGATGTTCATCCATAGCCACTAGATAAATGCAAATCAAATCATCACTAAGAGGTCATCTAACTCCAGAGAGATAGGCTTATATCAAGAACACAAACAGCAATCAGTGTTGGCAAGGCTGTGGGGAAAAAGGTTCCCTCCTGCACTGCTGGTGGGAATGGAAACAACCACTATGAAAAGCGGTATGGAAGTCTCTCAAAAAAAAATGGAAATAAACATCCCCTTTAATTCAGTGATACCTCTGCTGAAATTATTCCCAAAAGAGTTAAAAACAACATATAACAAAGATACATGTATACCCTTGTTCATAGCAGCACAACTAACAATAGCTAAAATGTAGAAGACACCCAAATAGCCATCAACAGACCAATGGATACATAAACTGTGGTATTTATACACAATGGAATACTACTCTTCTATAAATATAAATAGGTTGGAGGCTTTTGTAGGCAAACGGAGGCAACTTGAGACCATCATTACTCATGAAGTGAGTCAGAAACAGAAGGTGAAATAACAAATGATTTCCCAGACATGAGAAACCTGGATCACAATTAGTTCACAGAACTTAATGTGGGTAATAATGGGAACTGAAGGGGCAGGAAAAGAAGGGTCAAAAGAGAGAAGGGATGGATTTGTCGCTTTGCCATGATATGTATAAATACTAAAGATCAATGTAAACTTTATGTATTGTACTTATACATATCAGCAAAATGGGGCAAGAAAAAAAGACATAGAACATTTCTTCCCCTGTATTGAAATGAAAAAGAAACAGTTTTAAATTTTAAGAGAACATGAACTAGTGTAATGTGGAAAAAAAAAAAACAGAAAGAGAAAGGCCTAAATTTTTAAGCGTAAGATACACAAAACAGTGTTTCAGAAACAAACAATTATGGGAAGGCAAGTATAAAGTTACATACCTGAATCACTAGCTCTAAGCCAAGAAGTCAAGAGATAGTCAGTGTGTCTCACAGGTCATATTGCACTGAAGACAAATCATTTCAGAGTAATTGATGAGAAAAATAAAAAGGAGGAAGAGAGTGCTGAGTGAAAGCATTAACTAAAGGAAAAAAAAATCACAGAATATATTGATTGTGTTCTATTTCCCAAGAGACAAACTGGCTAAGTCAAAACATTGGGCAGCTTTGGGGCAGTAAAGCAAAAAAACTTTGCAGGTTTACATTCTGGTGAAAGCTATTGTGGATAAGAGAAACCAAGTTTAGAATCACAGCTTTCTTTCTGTCTGATTTATTCTAGCTCACAGCATATTTGTTTGAATCATTTCTCTCAGAAGGAAACCACCCTTTCAGCCGTGTTTCTCCTTCATTCCGTTTGCTTGCACTGAACAGATTTGGCCCCGTATCAAAATGTTCTCTAAAAAACAATCTGATAACTCTCCCTTGGGTAGAGGAGTATACAGGATGGAATAAAGAATACACATTTGGGTGACAGATACAGGTGATTCCTGTTTGACCTCTAATTCATTCATTCATTCATTCAGTAAATACGCACTGAGCATCTTTCACGTGCTAAGCACTCTTCTTGGCCCTAACAACACAACTTTGAGCAAAATGAGGTATCTGTTCTCATGCACCTTATACTCCAATGAGGAGACAGAGTAACAATAAATCTGATCTTTTGCAAGTCACTGTACTTCTACCTGCTTAAATTTTCTCAGCTATAAAATGGAAACAATAGGAACTATCTCACACTATAAATAAGATGGGAAACTCAAATAATAACTCAAATAATTAGCATATGTTAGCTTTCCAAACTTTGGCTTCAGAAGCACTTACCCTGTTCTTGGATTATGACATGCGTACTTCTACCCTAAGTCTTTTGGATGTGTTCTTTCCCTTGCCTAAAATATTTTACATCTTTCTTAATCCACACAAGTCCTTTTATTTTATATATTGCATATTCTTTTCTCCCCAAAAGTTAGCCTTTTAATTAGCATGAATTTGTGACACAAGTGACATGCAACTTTAGGAACGGGTACACATATTGCATACATACGTACATACTTGTACATTCCTGCCCATCTTCCACCCATCTTGACCCCTCCTATACCCCCCCATACCCTCTTTCTTCTCCACAAATCGCTGCCTATCTTTTCAGAACTCAGGTTAACCAAATCATTATGATTTCTTTAGAGAATACTTACCTCTCATTTATTTGTTTCAAATGATAGAAACAATGCTGTTTATTTAATGGTTCAATTATTAATTGACTTATCTTTGGCCTGGATTACTGCAAAAGCCTCCTGTGATGGTCTGAATGTTTATGTTTCCTCAAAATTCACTTGCTGAAATCCTTATCCCTTATGCAGTTTTATTAAGAGTGGGGCCTTTGGGAGGTGATTAAATCATAGGGCCCATTCATGAGATTGGTGCTCTTTTAAGAGACCCAAAGAGATCCCTCACCCCTTCCATCATGTAAAGTTAGAGTTCAAAGATAGCTATCTAAAATAAAGCAGGCCCTTACCAGACAGAGGAACTTCCAATGTTTTGAATTTGGATTTCCTAGCTTTCAGAAGTATAAGAAATAGATTTCTGCTGTTTCTAAGGCATTCAGTGTTATTTTAGCAGCCCAAAGAGACTAAGACATTTCCTAACTACTCTCTCCCATTCAATCTATACTCAATATAATGTAAGCAGTACGACTCTCTTAAAATGAAAGTCAGATTATGTCACCTTTCTCTTAAGAACTTATCTTCATCAGAGCACAAGCCAAAGTTCTTACAATGGCTTGAGTTGTGTGTGAATTCTTCTTTCATGAAATACAACTACGCTGATTCCTTACTACCGTTCCTATGTTAATCAGATTCCGTACTCTACATCTAGATACCAATTCCTTCCTCCTAGAATGGTCTTCCTTCAGATATCTGCATAATTTGCTCATTCACATCTTCCTAGTCTCAATGTCAATATCGCCTTATCTATATGGCCTTACTGTGTCTCATTCAGTAAAACAGCAAATATCCCACCTCAACACTCCTCATCTATTCTGTCTGGCTTATTACTTTTATACAACACTGACCATACTCTGGCAGACCATAATTTACTTTCTTATTTGTTGTTTTTATAACAAAATATAAACTTAATGAAGGCATGGAGTTTGATTTATTCTCTATTATACTGGCATTTTCTCCAAAAGTACCTAGCATATAGTATCTAAGATGATAATTTCTATTTTTAAAAGACAGGCAAACTTTCAAAACAATTTATACAACTGGGGAAAAAAAAAAACCTAAATGTACCAGTCATTTCACAACAGGCGAAATCCCAATGCCCTTTGGGAATTTTAATCCAAACTATAAAGATTTTTTTTAAATAAAATATTCACATCTGTGAATAGATAAAGCATGAAATCTATTAATGTTGGTTTTGGTAGCTCAAATTTATCAAGCCCCCTAATATTTTATTGTTCCATCATGCCTCTGATTTCATGTGACATTTATTCACTACTTCCTCAATTTCTTATATTATGCTAGATTATAAAAGGCATTATTGTCACTTTGGTATTTATACTATTAAAACTGCCAATGGTCCTAAATTAGTTAGACATTACTAAACATTTCCCCTGTTCTGGTAGTCAATAAGTTTTCCACAGCAAATAAGACGTGGGGTCAGAAAGAAAAGAAAAAGTAAAACCAAATCATATTTAGAATCTAAGATATAAAGATGGTAGGAAATTTTCCCAAAATGTCCCCTTTGCAAACCAATCACCAGTGTGTTTTCATAATTTCTCTAGACACCATTGGCATTTATTACACAAAGTGTCAGGCTGTCTCCTTCTCTCCCCATTGCTCCACTCCTACCAACTCAAGAATACAGTTAACTTCATTGATTAACATGAGTAACAATTCTTAATCAGGCCCCACTTCCTTTATGACAAATAACTGGGCCCTGCCCAGAGACAGAGCAACAATGAAAAGACATCAGCACCATTTAGAAAGTTCTCTGTAAGAGTTCAGAACTCTAGTTCTTAACTTAAAGATATATGCCAACTTAAAAACAAAGTACATTTGTGAAATTATTTCTAAAGGATTTAGAAGTAGGCTTTTTTAGAACATTAAAGTAATATGCAAATTATCTCTTCACATGCAATTACCCTTAAAAAGCTGTTTTGTTGTTGTTGTTGTTGTTGTTGTTGTTGTTGTTGTTGTTGTTGTTGTTTAGTATAGAAGATTTAACCCAGGACCTTACATGTGTACATTTCACCACTGGCTTACACCCTCAGCCCACTCTTCATGAAGAGTTTTAAAATAAATAAATTACAGTTTTTAATATCAGAGTTACTTAGATGTGTATTTGGTGGTGTCTTTTTAACTTCCTTAGTCAGAAATACAGCTTTCTATTTGTCTTATTGTATAAGATCTAAAATTTTTATTAAGTTATTTTCCTAGGATAGACAGTTTCAATCTTTTTGGTAATTAGAATTATCTAAGGAATTTGTTTCAAAGAAGATTCCTAGGCATCTAGAGGTTCCAATTCCATAGAGTAGGGTGGGGCATCAAGAATCTGCCTTTTAAACAAGCATTCCAATCCAGTTAGTAGCTGGTTGTGCTCAAATGATACTTCGAAAATCTTGATAAAGAAACCCCTGGCAATGTTTTCTAGCTATTCTGAACAAACTACTTTTCTAGATGTCAGTTCTATATCCCATTATTATCTTTTATATCTAAACATTTGAAAAAATTGACTTAACTGGCATACTGTGATGGCATGGTGTAGTTAGTAATCTTCTGTTATATGTTTATAAGTCTAAGTGGTTTCTGCTTCAGGACTAAAAGATGACAAAAAGCTAGGAATATAGCTCAGTGGTAGAGTGCTGGCTCAGTACACACAAGGGTTCCATCTCAGTAATACAATTTTTTAAAAAGACATATTAAGATGTTTTGTTTTAAAATTTTTTTCCATCTATAGAAATCTTGAGCTAGGGTGAACTGCCAAATGTACATGAATCAAAACTTTTAGACTATCAGTATTAATTTCATTTGAAAGGACTAAGAGAGATGATATTTTTGTCCTTTCCATCCTAAACATATTTCAATGCTGATACCTAAGATATTATGTAAGAAAGTTTTCCTATACAGTTGAACTTCAAAATATATGGTGTATTAAAGGATCTAATTAAAATGTGATGTATAAAATGTAATCAACATTTATTTGTCAACCAATGGATCATCATTGGTGCTTCTAGTCATATTGCCATGTTTTGGGTCATTGACATATTAGTTCTACAAATAACTGCTATCTAATTTAGTTATTTTATACTTCTTCCTCAAATTTTTGGTTGTTCTTATGTGCTATTTAACCTAGCCCTCACCGCAGGAGACGTAAGAAGGTTCCTACGCTTAATCAAGGTAGTAAGTCCATGCTGTTTATTCCCTATGTGAAGTGGCCATAAAATAATTGAGCAATAGAGTAGGATAAAGAATACTGAGCTTGGGCTGAAGGAATAGCTCAGTGGTTAAAGGACTTGCCTAGCAAATGCTAAGAATGCAAGTTCAGTTCCTCAGCATAACATAAACTGGGCAGGGTGGCCCACCCAAGTAATCTCAGCACTCACACTCCGGAGGCTGAGGCAGGCAGATTGTCTTGAGTCCAAGGCTAGTGAGTTCAGACCCAGCCTCAACTAGAGTGGGACCTTGTCTCAAAAAAAAAAAAAAAAAATACTGAACATCTTGTGTAACAGCAATATAATATTATGAAAAGGATAAATTACAGTTTATAAACCACTAAATGTCTTTTCTTTTCGGCTTTAGTTGTAATAAATTTTCACAAACTAAAATTTAACAACTCCCAGTCATATACAGGACAATTAAAACTCCTTAATGCAACACAAAGGGATTTCAAATTTTAGCCATGTCTGTTCATGTCTCAGGACCTATCACTTTTTTCTTTCTTGCTTCCTTCCTTTACTTCTTTGTTTCTTTCTTTCTCTTATCAGAATTAGAAGTGTGTGCATTTCTTTAATATATTTCAAGATACTAAAAATATCAATTCACTACAAAATAATTCCCATTTTATTGTTTACATGGATTATTTTAAAAAGATGGAATTTAATAGTGAAGATTTTTCTCTCCAATTTTTAATAGATCTCATTTTTGTCAGATCTCTACCTACACACAACATACTTTGACCACTTCACCCTTTCACTAGCCTTTGGCCCTGACATCTCACTCTAGTTTTACTCTCTTCTGGTGCGGTTCAATGTGCATAATACATTCTGCTTGTATCCTTCCCCCTCTCAGCTACCTTTACACCCGCTTCCTCCGTTCTGTCTAACTTCCTTCCTCTTGTCTAATGGCAGTATCTCTACTACTTCTACTTTTTTATTATCATTCTTATATTTCACATATTAGGACCTACCACTCTTTTTTAAAGGAAAAACAACTAATAATGGTTTAATCGTTTATTTAGTATTTTCTGTTTCCAAGTGCTAGTGCCAGGCAATTTGTACAAAAATATTATAAGTAAATATTTTAGTTATATTTTAAGGAAGAAAAACACTCAGCATAATCATAATCACAAAAGTAGTATAAGATGAAGTCAAGATTCAAACTCTAGGACTGGACAAGGCCCCTACATCCCCATAACCCACAAAATTTTAAAGAGATTCAAACTCTAGTACAGCTGACTGCAAAGCACACGCTTACTATATTTGATACTTCTTCCCCAACTCTTTCATCTCAAACATAATAAATTAAATCATGTCTTCACATATCCCGTGACCTTCAGCATCTTCAAATGTTTGCTCATGTTTTTCTCACTTCTGGGAATGCCCTTTTTATTCTTGTCATCCAAGATTTATTCAACATTCAAACAATAGTTACTGAAGTGCATACTGCATGCCTGGCATTACTTTAGGCATAAGACATAGACAGACTAGTGATAAAGATTTGGCCATAGTATGGTTTACTTGCTTTGAAATCCTAATCTATCAAAACCTGACTCAAAGTCACTGTTTTGGTGAAAATTTCATTCTCATTTATATTTCTTTCTTATTAATGTCTTCTGTCCTCTCATGGCACTTAATACAGGACTCTTTGTAATATATCACATTATACTATAATTATTTATGTAATCTCATACTGTAATTGTTTATCTCACTCTCTATACCATAAACTCTTTGGCATAAAGAACATTTTCTCGTTTAGATTTGAACCCCAAGCCCTTAGGAAAATATCCAGTTTATAAGCAAGTACTAAATAAACATTTTATAAGTCAATAAAAGACCACATCAGCTATTTGTATGAGGTGTGGTATTTGGTCCATATAAATAAAATATTAAAAATACTTCAAGAAAACATTATAATTTGTGAAATCAGTCACAGAAGTGGTAGAAGTATTTAAATATATTTACATTTTACATGAGTGCTTTATTGTGTTTAGGTCTGTACTAGGTGTTATGTCAGACATTAGATGATAGAGATCTAACTTACGTATTTAGCCAAGTGCCAAAGTCCATAACTATTACATAACCTTATAGTTCAAAATATACAATAAATACTAGTATTTTTTATAATAGAGGGATCACGTGCTCTGCCAATGTAGGTTTATTTCCTAGTGACCTCTTGCAGTGCTAAAGAGAATGACTACCAAAATAAATACATGTAACTCTGATAATTGTTCAGGGTATCACAATTGACATATGTTTATTTCTGTTAAATCATATGATTTCAAAGTAATAAAATTTAATTTATGAAGAAAGTTGCAATGTTAAGAACTAAAAAGTTAGCCTTAACAAATGTCATACTTCATATATTTTAATTACTTACATTTATGCACTTCAAGATTTTTAAGTTATCTTTAAATTGTTTGCACATAATGATATACACATAAAAACATCAGCTTTGCAGTCTAATAGCCAAAGCATGAAATCTACACATAAGCTTCCTTTAAGAATATGAACTAGGGCTAGAAGCACAGCTCAGGGGTTAGACTGCTGGCTTTGCAAGCACAAGCCCTTGGCTTCCATTCCCCAGGACCCACATAATCTGGGCATGATGGCGTGCTCGTAGTCCAGCACTTGGAAAGAAAATTATTGAGTCCAAGGCCAGCATGGGCTACATACTGAGTTCAAGACCAGCTTGGACTACTTGGACTGCACAGTGAAACCCTGTCTCAACACACACACACACACACACACACACACACACACACACACACACACACCGACCTATACAACAATAAAAGTTACTGGTTATAGAATCATAGAATTTCAGATCTAGAAAGGCAAATGACTACCAGAAAATCATCAGAGCTAGGAAGAAAGAGATAACGAAGGTTGCAAAGGGAGCATGACCCTGCCTACATCTTGATTTGGGGCTGCTAGCCTCCCAAAGTATGGGAAAACAAATTTCTGCTGATTGAAGCCACTCGTTTTATAGTACTTTGTTATAGAAGCCTTAGAAACTAAGAATCTTACTGTAAGTCTCTAAGTAAAATTATTTCAAAAAGTAAAAATACTTTTTTTTTCATCTTCCTCTTCAGATGTAGAGACAGGAAGCAAGTGTCCCCTTCTCTCAGTTTTCTTTCTCCACTCCCTTTCCCCATTGTTTCTCATCTGTTTATAAACAGGATTATATCTTCCTGTTCTAAAAAATAAAAATAAAAATCCTCTCTCAATAGTCACTCTATTAAGACACTAACCCAGCTCCTTGTCTCTTCAGCCGTCCATCTTCTCTAGGAAGTATTTTCTACCCATCATTATGTTGCCATCATCATCTTCACATCCTAGTCTTCTATCATCTGCCTTCTGGCCTCAAAAACAAATCTTTATTCTTCTAAAATTCTCAGTAGTATTTGTTACTGTTGCACTAAGTCAACTGTGGTTACTCTCTTCATATGGAAATCCTTTCCCTCTTTTATTTCCATGATATAAAACATTCTATTTATTTTTCTTCTATTATTTCCCTATTGTTCCTTCACTGCTTCTCTCACCCTCATTGTTTACTACTCCCCCAAAGCTTCAAATCTGTCTCTCTTCCTCCCTCCCTCCCTCCCTTTCTCCCTTCTTTTCCTTCCTTTCTTCCCTTTCTCTCTTTCTTTTCTCCCTCTCTCCCTTCCTCTCTTTCTCTCCTCCCTTCCATTCCTCTCTGTTTAGAGACACCATCTAATTTGATAGTTCCGATTACTGCTCTTTTGAAAATAACTCTCAAATCTATATCTCTAATAAGACATATTTGCACTCAGCATAAATCTGTGGTTAAGAACATAGCAACAAAAAGGACTAATGTTAATTCCCAGCTCTACTAACTCACAACTTTTATAGTTTTCATCTTAAATGTTCCCAGAGGCCCATGAGATAAATGCTAGGTATCTATCTTGGTACCACCAAGAGATGGTAGAAACTTTAAGACAGAGGTCTAGTGAGAGGTCTTTCAGTCACTGGGGACACACTCCCAAAAGAGTTTGTTGGGCCCCAGCCCACTCCCTTTGCTGTCGTTCTTTCAAATCCCAGTCATTAGGTGAGTAACTTTTTACTCAAACACATGCTCTGCTCCTTGATGTGCTACTTTGCTACAGACAACAGAAGCGACCCTCTAAAACTATAAACAAAAATGAATGTTCTTCTCTTTATAAGTTTATTTATCAAGTTTTTTTGTTGCAGTAACAGAAAGTTGGCACAGTGATCTCCTTAAGATTCAGCTTTTTTACTTGTAAAATGGAGTTACTAATAATAATATCTACTTCATTCGATTGTTGGATGGATTAGGTGAAAAAATGCATTTTGAGCAGTGAACAATTTTGTGTTTCTTCCATAGGAAGTTTTCAGCAAATGTTGCTTTGCTATTGCATGATATCCCAACATACTGGTACATCTAGCATTTTAGAGGAAATATGAATGAAATCACCCCTCCTTGCTCTGTAATCTAGTAATGGAATTGCAATCTTCCCTGGGAACCAAGCTTCAAATCTAGTTAATACTGTGGGCTCACTTAAGAATGTAAGGTCTTTGGAAATTCTCTACTGAATTATTTTAAACTATAAAGGACTATTGATCTGATTGTACCCAGTATTGAAGGTATTATAGATTGAGATGTGAATCCACAGTCACTTCCTCTAGGCTGTAAGCTCGTGGAAGAAGACATTTTATGTATCTTGTAGAAAATAAAAATAAATTTCATGTAAGCACTTGAAAAATATCTTTTTATGTAAATTAAAATTCTTACAAGTACCTAGTTTCACAAGCTAAGTTTAAAAATCCAACAAATCTAATTCCTCCATCATCATGGCAATCTTCGTCATACTAATAATACAGAGAGTTCACAAATATGTGTTGAAATTCAGCACCCATAAGCACCACATGATAAAATAACAACAGCAACTAACATTTAGTAAAGGTTCACTATGTACCAAACACTAGGTATGTTTTTAGAAATATCTATTTCTCCACCTGAAAAGCTATGTAATTTGAGAAATCATTTGCCTTATCCATGTTCAATTTCCTCATCAATAAAACTGAAATAAAAAATACAGAAAGATACACAACTGCCTCAAAGAGTTATTTCTAGTTTCACATGAGACAATAAATAAAAAGTAATAGAGTGCCTGGCATATAGTATCTAACCAATAATTGTTTCTTATTTAAACTATTGTAAAAAAAAATGTAGGTATGCCTAACAGTAGGAAAGATCTTGTTTCTAACTTCATTCATTAGTATAAATTCTTTTGGATAAGCCTGAAAATGAATGAATTTGATTTATAAGATAAACAAATTGTTGTAAAGGAAGGTTTCTATGAGTTTAACAAGAAGAGATGAACCAAGTATAGGCCTTTTGGAAATAAGTATGATGTGTGTGTGTGTGTGTGTGTGTGTGTGTGTGTGTGTGTGTGTGTTACACATTTACTTAAATTGAACTATAACTCTAAATGAACTATAATTTGTCTATTTTTAAACAGAATTTGAAATATTCATCAGGATTCTTTGATTCAAGTTAAAAATAGATAGAAATAAATTTAACATATTTTATGGACTTTAACTAAAATTATAAGAAATTTCTTAGAGTTGAAATGATCAAGAACTGAGCCCCAGTAATATTTCAAAACAAAAATTTCAAAATCAGTGAATATTTACCTTTTTCACTTATTTTGCTGGACACACTGATTGCAGCATCCTTGAGATGGAAGCATACAAAAATGTTTGCAGTTTCTTTCCTAGAAAGAAAATGGAACTAGGTATGTGGAGAATTATACATGTGAGCAGCTTATTTTAACCTAGTCAATAACTTTCCATTGATCTTTTATTTCAAGCAATATTACAAACAGTGGCAATTCTAAGAACAAATATAAATGGTGTAACTTGCTCTGAGAAGGATCTAAGTTGCTAAGGCTAGGATCTGGTCAAGCGCCCATCTCTTCTCATTGGTGCTAATCAGCAAAGATAGAAGGAGAGAAAGAGAAAGAGAGATGGCCAAATGGGTAGTAGATTCGTTGTCCTTCCCTGGGACAGAAAGGAAAGTCCACTATCAGGGGGTCTCAAGCAGTGAAATATTCTAAGAAGGTATATAACCTGCTCCTTCTTTATTTGCCAATAGTTTCTCCCATCTCCTCTTACAAAGTCACAGGAAGTATCTTAGAATAACCTTGTGCTAACCAGTACAATACCAAGGGCCATATATTTGAATGGGAAGAAGAGTGTTATTGTGTTTCCAGCCAAAACAAGCTCATTTTTTTCCGTGACTGTAATAGATAGTAAGGTTTAGTGAATCTAAATCTCCATAGATTGATAAAATGAGTAAGTGAAATACCCAGCAGCTGAGTAGTCAGCAGAAAAAAAGAAACATGGGCAATATTAATGCTGTTCGTCAGGACAATTATACTGCCACTCCCATTTTTCGTATTTAAGGTACAGTTTAAGAGGAATGTGCTATAGAGATACTAAAACAGATTAAACCGAGGGACTTGATGGTAGGCGCTTAAAACACAATTCTACTTCCTTTATGTAAGTGTAATTGTATTTCTACCTCCTATTTTAAGTAAAATCTCATGCATTAATTTTCTTATTCATTATAACAATAAATGCCTATGCGTAATGGCATTTATCAACCTTTAACTAAAACAAAGGAATTGTATCGAAACTGACACAATTGACTGATTGGACTACAGAGATGTATCTAACAGGCAGTTTTACAATAAAGATCACAGATAAAGCAAATTCTTTTTATACGTTCTCTAAAGAATGCTACATAGACTCTCCATTAGATCTCTCTGAATCGTCAGCCATACTTTGCCAACAGCACCAAAAATGGCTTCAATTTTTTATCTCCCAAAGTATCGCGGCTTTCTTCCTGGAAGAGTCCAGATTGTGAGATTCCTAATCAATAAATTTTATTCACAGACTGGTGTTTATGATATAATTCTCCATGCCAAAAAATGGGTTTTTACAACTGCAATTTATAGCAGGACAGCAGTCCATGGTTGTCTTTTCACAGCAAGATTGTCCCAACAGTTTTACACTGTGTAATTTCTGTTAAAGCTGCTAACCATAGACTATAATTAAGTTTAATACTCAAGACCTCGCTACACCTCTCTATAAAGTGTAAACACAATTTGGCATACAACTGGTATTTACGAAGTGTCTGGATTCTCCTTCATTCACACAGCTGCACTATCCAGTGCACACTTTAAGTTCCATGTAGAGACACCAAGTACTGGAGGAAATATTATGCTAACATGACTATAGTACTGATGAATAAAAAAACATACCCCCTAGGCTAAGCTGCCAAATAAGTAGTGAATTAATTTCTGTAAAGTACTCCAATATTACAAAGGTGTGTTGAAAGGTGTCTGCTCATGTTTCAAATTAAACGCACTGCTGGTCAGCATTAGCACCTCAGCTTTGAACACCAGCCATTTGCCTACAACACTTGAGGGGCTGGGAAAAACGGATTTGCCGTTCACACTGGAATAATTAGAACATGTCAGGAAGAATTAATTTCCTCATTTTTCAAAAGGATACACAGAAATTACCATGTTATTATATGACAGGGTCCCTTGGAGAATTATATTAAATTTAATTTCTAGCGCAGCCCACACAACAAATTAAAGTCATAAATAAGATGGAAAGAACCAGGACGCAGAGCATATGTTTATGGCAATGAGTGAAGCCAGGGGACCAGAAACAACTATCTTCATTTCATTTTATTTAAATCAGCCAGACACTGTGTATCTGAATGACAGCACTTGTTAATGGTGCTGAGATTATAGGCTCCTTAATTTTAGAAAACAGAAGCAGTCAGTCAGTGTCGAAAATAGTACATTTCCTACAATGCAAAAATTAGTATAAATTTACTTCCCTTTCAAGTCCATTTCTTTTTGCCCTGCAGCAAGTTTAACAAAGATAAACTTATTTTTAATAATACTGTTTCTCTATTTGTCTTCTCTTTGGGCAATTTTCTTGGGTCAAAAAAAATGAAAGATGTAAAACACAAGAGTCACCAGAACAAGGGAAATTTGCAAATACAATGTCTGCCCAGAATATGAGTTTTTCGCTGCATCCTGTAAATACAGCTACCCATTCAGAGCTGAGAGACAAAGTTCACCAAAGGAACATGTTTTTGCACATTAGTTGAAATTTTTTTCATATTTCTTGTTATCAATCGGGAATAAAACTACAAAGGATATTGTTTAATCACTCTTAACGCACTGAACCTTTGAACCCTTAATCAAGCCCAAATATGTGTGTGTGTGGAACAAAAGAGAGTCTAGATCCGTCCCT
Organism: Ctenodactylus gundi; assembly: GCA_004027205.1. Taxonomy (NCBI): domain Eukaryota; kingdom Metazoa; phylum Chordata; class Mammalia; order Rodentia; family Ctenodactylidae; genus Ctenodactylus; species Ctenodactylus gundi. The sequence continues at coordinate 804,350 of PVKB01000183.1, read as the reverse complement.
GAATAAAGCCACCACTCATCTCCAGAGAACTTCCTGCTGTCCTCCTGGCCTGATTAACAATCAGTCTTTGGCATCATCTCATTCCCTTCCATCTCAGTCAGGCATGAGCATCGAGAAAGGATGCTCAGCTATAGCCACTTCAGCCACTCTGATAATAATCCAATCCCAGCATTAAAAATATTAATAAAACTTTAATATATGTATATAAAATATTGATGATATTTATTTCTTCCCTTCCCTATGTGCATATATTATACTTTTATTGTTATTTAAGTTATGGTGAATTAAACAGACTGGAAGCAATTTTATATGACACTTAATTTTTTCCTATATAGCGTTAAAAAAATCACAAGGTATCCTAAGGAAATGAATATACTTGCTTTAAGAAGTCAGATTCCTCTGCAACAATTAAGGCTGGCATTTTATCCATACCAGCAACCCAAATGCTTCAATTAACAGTTATTAAAACAATTTATATTGTGTTATTACCCATTCTGAATTTCTTTAAAATGCACAATTATAGGGCCTTTCATTGGAACATATGATTAATGTGTAGTAAATACAAAAAAAAAAAAAAGAACCGTAAAGGGGTGATGTTTGAAAAATTGTTTAAAATTACTAAAGTAAAAGGAATGGAAAAAACCTTAAAAGACTGTCACAAAAGAGAATCAAGTTGAGCTAACTTTTTTCTCCTCTGTGTAGATTGAATCTCCACATATTCACCTACAGCTCCTAAATCATACATGCTAAGATTACTCACACCCTAGAAGCATGCTGGTATTTTATCATTCTTAATAGCTGAAGACATTCTTAAGGTGAAAAAGGAGTTTGTACACTTTAAGAAATGACTGTCATGAAACTGAGCGCTCCCTTGGGTGCAACAAACTTTAAATAATTTGTGAATCAATTAACTGGCGACTCTCTTCATAACACAGATTTCACACTCCCAGGTCACTGCATTATCAGCCTGATACGAATCATAACATTTTGGAGAAAAGTTCATAATTGAAATCATTAATTAATTTAACAGGACTTTTAGTTATGCATTGCATTAAACAGCTGTAAAGGAGCAGAGATTAATTACTTGTTTCTCTGACAATTTTCCCTGCTGCTATTACTTGGTGGAAACTTCTTGACTTACAAATCACATGGTGTTCTCTACAATGTAGTGACCAATTCAAGCAATTTCAAGCTGAAGGAACCAGAATTTCTCTAAAATGAAATTAGGAGACTCTGAGGTGTTTCTCTAGAAAAAAATTATAAATAACAAATATCTTAAAGCCTAACCTTTCATAAAAACAAAAGTTCCATTTGACATATTTCTTTAATAATACATTCCATAGGTAGTTCCCAGAAACAAAATACACAAAGTTAACAGTCAGGTAACACTTTTCTGATGCTACCTAAATAATATGTGCCTACATATATTCCAAGTTCATTTTTATCTTAAAAATAGAAATATTAACCATAAAGATTTTAGAATCTAGCAACTTTACATCTTAAAATTTAGAAACTTGACTAAGCCTCAAGCAGTATAGCAAATTAACCAGTTAGCAATATATAGAAAAGTTCAAAAAACTCAAAAAGGACTACATTTTTTAAAAATATAGCTATTGTTAGCTATTTTTAATGAATCATTGCAAAGTCCTTTCATACTGTATCATGGCCTAAACGACCTCATCATTTTTAATAGTTTAATATCTCATCAGTTCCAGTAAAGGTACTAAAATGTATACCTCATGGAGAGCTAATAAAACAGGCAATTCCCTAGAAAATGTCTATCTTGCTGAAATTAATTAGTTGTTATTAAATATTTCCCAAGTTCATATCAGAAAACAGTTAATTGCACCACCAAATTCTCAACTATCTTTTTTATACCTAATCCTTTTCCCCATTTCTTCCTCTCCCAAAGTAGCAATAACATTGAACTTTTTACAATTCCTAGTCTGTACCAGATTCTTCTAAAATCTAGGTGCTTTAGAAAACACTGTCTTCACTTAGCTACTTTGTCTCCATGCTGCCTCCAGTTAAATCCCTATCAGTCTAAGAGAAATGGCTCAAATGTGAACCTACTCAGTAAAGATTTCCTCCAATTCTTATTGATCGATTTCAAAATTCTATATTTCTTACTTCATTCATGTATTTATTCAAAGGCTAATATGATTAGTCCTCTATCTGTCTCCTCTTTAAAGTTTTAACCTACTTATACCAACTTTAGTGTGCTATTAATATTTAAATCTCAAAAATGTCTATGTGGAACAGAGTAAGCGCTCAGGAAATATCTATTAAGAAAAAATAAGTGAAAGAATGTGCATATTTATTTCCGCACTTCACCTCCTTGATAATATTATTTAGCACAGATTATAAATCAAGGTGAAATGATGCTAGTGCTAGATGCTTGACAAAATCTTTACGGTATTTTTCATTTAAAGTTTATGGTGGCCACCACCTATGTTTCTAGCTAATCAAGAAGCTGAAGCAAAAGAATCTCTTGAGGCCAGGAGTTAGAGGCTAGCTTGGGCAAAAAGGCAGACCAATCAAAAAGAGAGTGAAGGGAAGAAGGAAGAAAAGGAGGGAGGAAGGGAAGGGAGGGAAAAAGTGAAGAGGAGGGAGGGAAGGAGGGAGAACAGGAAGGAGAGAGGGCAGACCTGAAAACTCCTGAAAATATTTGGCCTTAACTAGTTTTCCAGTATTTGATCGAAAAATTGGTAATTATTAACTAACTATATTTGAAGTAGGATAGCAAGAAGTATACTTTATGAAAATATAAGTTATATTAAGATATTTTTATTTTAAAAATCTTTTAGTCATCACAAGATCCATTTCCTAAGAACCCAATTAAATAAACATGCAAAAAACAGCTTGCGTCTATATTTCTACCAAGACTCCTTTTCCTTCTGGTGCAGGAGAATAAATCTTTGTCTTCTCTAAGGTAGTATTTTATAAAGCAACACTAATTAGAACATTCTTTACCCTTAGGTGAATTGTTTCCAAAAATCCTCTTAGAGGTGAAGCGGGTGGTTACGGCCCTTGCCCTACTATTTGCTTTTAGCACGTACATCTTTATATCTTACTTATCTCTTCTGCCCACTAAAATGGCAAGAAGTTGGCATGATCTTACAGCATCACCCTTTATAATAGAAATATGTGTCAATTTTGCTCTTCAATATTGTTATTTTCTGACTCCAACTCATATATCTAACTACAATCATTACTTCATGAAGCTTTTAAAGTAATTAGATAACCTATGTAATTCTAAAAAACTGTTTAGTTTCCCTTACCCTCTCTTACCCTGAAAATACACACAATCCAGAAAACATGCTGAAAGAGGCTGTCATTGTAAAATTGTTCTGACGCTACGTGTACAATTGGCTTCTACCGAATGGAGATTTGAAGAAATTCGTAAGAAGCTAAAGATAGTGAGAAGTGATGTGTGCATTTTTGTTAGCATTTGTATAGACAAACAGTGAAATTAAAGTGTGTAAGGAATAGAAATGAAGTCTGCATAGATTGTTGGAAATGTGCTCACTTTCTCTCAGCCAGTTCCTCCTTCTGAGTAAGAAGGCAGACCATGGTTAGACTGAAGCCCAAAGCCACAGAACAAAACAAAGAGACTTAAGGTAATTTTCATTATATTTGCCCCATCCAAAAAATCCGTTTTATTAATATGTATATACGTGATGTTTACATTGAACTTGAGTATTTTGTGCACATACACATTCCATAAGACTTAACAAACCCTTCCTCCTCCCTTTGACTCTCCTACACCTCCCACACCCCCCTATCACTATCCATTCCATTTAGTTCTAAAAAATGACTGTATTCTGGCTTTCTCTTACTAGAGAAACTATTGCTATTTAAACTTCTATGTCTGACTCACTTCACTGAGCATGATGGTCTCAAGTTGCATACATTTACTACAAAAGCCTCAAAACTATCTGTCTTTACAGATGTGGAACACACCAAAATACCCATTAACAGAACAATGGATACAGAAATTTTGGTATATGTACACAATGGAGTATTACCCATCAAAAAATTAATTTATTTATGTCAGCTTGACCAGCACTAAGATCTAAGTTGACATGTGAAGGTAATATATGTATAATATTATAGGGTCCTGAAATTCAGAAAAATCTAGAGTCAAGACTACGAACCCAGGCTGAGGACATTACTCAGAGATTAGAGCACTTGCCTAGGAAGTGTGAGATGCCTCGGGTTCAATGCCCCGGCAACACATAATAGCTGTGCATGGTAGTGCATGCCTGTAATCCCTGCACTCAGGAGGCTGAGGTAGGAGGACTATGCCATGAGTTCTATCCCAGACTGAGCGACATGCTTATTTAATAACTGGCCTCAACTATAGAGTGATACCCTGTCTCAAACAGGGAGGGAAGGAGAGAAGAGAGAGAGAGAGAGAGAGAGAGAGAGAGAGAGAGAGAGAGAGAATCCCTATTCCCTCCTCCCCTCCATCCTAAAACGTACAAGCGTGGATTCTAAAGATTCATATTAAAATACATAAACAATATAACACTACAGAAACTTAATCTATTACTTCAGACACAATGTGTCAGGGAAACTGTACCATACAATTACCAATTCTATAAATTCTTTCCCAAATAACAGTGTTTACTGTTCTTTTGTTTCTCATCTGAATTTATATTTGCTCTATTTTTTGTTCTACAACTCACTCTATCTACCAACATTCTTCAAACCACCCTGTGATTTGTGTCCAAAACACTTACATCCATGGGTCTGTGGGTGTTGTTCCAGCATCCTTATTCGTAAGTGCAATCTACTCACAGAACTATTGGGGAGCTTTGCCAGCAGCTTCAATCACTTGTGTTTTATTGACTGTGGTCTCACTGCAGTCTACCATTACCAAATGTAAGCCTTCTTATTTTCCTCTGATCCCTGAAGCACATTTTGTATAATCTTTTGCTCATTTTTGTGATAGTACTCTTTTTTGCCCCGCCCACCCCCGTGATAGTACTCTTAAACCAAGTTCATCCTATTCTATCTTTCCTAAATACCCTGAGGAGGTTGCCTTAAGAAATCCGACCTTGTGTTTCATGAGACTTAGACCCAGTAGAGCTGCCTGTTTCCAACTCTCCTCTAGGGTAGCACAAATAGTGATGACATAATGAACAAGTCCATTGTGCTTGTGTAAAAATGTGCTCAAGGTTAATATTAAGATTTATAGTTCATATGGCAAAACTATCTGGATCAATGCAATTTTCAGCACGAAATCCTTGGTTTTCTCTCTAATGGTGATATAATAATCACAGACAAACCCTACTTATGAGATGATATAAAAAAGGAAGCATTTCAACACTTTCCAAAAATAGACATTATTTCTTTTTTGAAACTGTGTTTGGAATATAAGAGAAGGAAATATATGCAAGAGACAGAGGGAATATTATTTTCCAGACAATATTTTTAAAGAAAAAAAGCAAATTCCCTTTGTGTCTTGCATAGAAGATTCTAGAATCATCTTTTTCTATTTTATTAATATGTATATATGCGAAGCATAATGTTTACATTGAAGTTGAATTTTGCACGCACATGCATGTAGCATCAGTTACAAGCTCTATCCTTCTCCCTTTTTTGAAGGAATCGTCTTTCTGATAAGAGAATAAAAATTATAATGGAGACTGTAAAAGCTGTATGAGTGGATGCAAAAATGAACGAGAGGACAAGAGAGGACAGAAGATGTAAACTTGGAGGGAAGAGTGGTGTAAAGAAGAAAAAAAAGCCAGTAGGGAGGAGATAAAGAGATAAAGGTTATGAACAAACAAGAAAGTGAAACTCCTAATCAACAGAGGAATATGGCAGGGACTGGGAAAGGAAAAATATAAATCTTAAAGGCCAAGTAAACCCATTATTTTCTTTTCAAACATTTCCTCATTTACAGAGAGTCACTGAAAAAATGAGGGAAGTCAACTAACTTACAAACACTTATTCTTACTTGATCTGTGAACTTCATGGACCCCACAGTCTTACAACTCAGGTAAGAATTTCGGTGTTCACATTTCAGCACAGTCAAAAGAATCCCAAACAATTTATCCAATGTACTACACACATAAACAAGATTTTTACAAAACCAGGAATGATGGTTGTTTGTATTCATTTTCTTTACAACAAACATAGTTATAGAAAATGAAAGGAAAAATTCCACTTCTCATTTATGCTTGAGACCCAATGACTTTCTAAAATATCCTGACCTACAGAATAAGATTTAATTCCATGTATGTCTTCTTCTCTTTGTCAGAAAGAGAATACTCTTACAATATTTCATCATGTAATATTTAAATGCAACAGTTTTTCTACCTAAAATTCTAAAGTGTTTGTTTTTTATTCTATTGATCCTTTTTTTGGGGGGGTAGGATAGGATATTGCTCTGGGGTCCAGGCTAGTCCTGTACTCATTATGATGTAGCCCAAGATGGCCCCCAACATTCTCCTGCCTCAGATTTCTGATTGCTGGAATTTCAGGCATGTTCCACCACACCCAACTTAACCTGTTTCTTTTTCCTTTGTTGGAGAAAATATGTTTATAAGGAAGCATTAATTTCTGTTATTAGGCAATAATCATAACTAAAAGTCTGCTTTTCTTTGGGATACATACTCTTCACAAAAACAATGTTTTTCAACTGAAATTTAAGAAATTGTCAGGTTAAGGGTAAACCACCATCATCATCACTGATTAAACGAATCCTAAATTTGAATTTTGGTTCCACTACTCATTGTGTTATTCTTGAGGAAGTTATCCTTCACTTCAATCATTGTTTATAAAAATGGGCACAGTAATATTTTATACCTCACAAGTACAAGGATTGAGGGAAAATAAACTCTCTTTCTTCTCTCTTCTCTCTCTCATATATATTTGATATAAAAATTAGCAAAGTACAACACAATAAAGCAATATATGATGTTATTAATAGATTATATGCTTCTACTAAGTACAAAATTTGTCTTCCTAATGATTTTATCAAAACAAGCAATATAACTAATGTCTTATTTGAGGAGACTTAGTTCTTATAAAACAACAGTAAACCAAATAACATCAAGTGAGATAGTTTTTTAAAAGGTAACTGTTACTTTAATGTATTATTTTTCAAGCTATATTGAATTATTGACAAAAACCAATTTTCTAAATCAATATTTTTATTTTAAAAGAAAAGAAAAGCAAGAGAGGGAACTGAGAGGAGAAAGAAAAGAAAGAAATATAAATTAAAATAAACATTGTTCATGAAAACTTTTTATTTCAGTTATATTACATGCTGGATCATGTACAAATGTGTTTCTTATTCTGAGCCATTGGCAGAGAAGTTTGAAAGCCTCCTAATATAGTAGGAACTAGAATACTGATTCTGTGAGCTTTTGTGCAATAAAGAAGCACCCAGCAAACTTGCTCCTTCCAAGGTTTCTCTAACTCGTAAACTCTTTTTCTTCTGTTGTTTTTGCTTTGGTTTGGTTTTTTGAATCAGGGTCTCACTGTGTACTCCAGGCTGCTCCTGAACTTACTGTGTATTCCAGGCTGGCCTTGAACTCACAGCAATCCTCCTGCCTCGGCCTCCTTAGTGCTAGGATTACAAGTGTGAACCACCATGTCCAGTTCATGTGATGCTAGGGAATCGAACCCAGGTCCTTGCACTACACAATAGCTTTTAACTGCTGTGCTATTCCTCCAGACCTAACTCATTAAATTTAGCAATTGAAGATCTGTAGTGCCTTCTGGAAGCTTTTGTTTGGAAGCCTGTGAGATGTTAGTAGCTGTGACTCAGAAATTAGTTTAAGAAAAGATCATATGGCTTCTGAGTAAGTTTTCTAGCTTTAGGATTATTATGCAAGCAATAATTTAAATTGAATAAGATAACAATTAGGAAAACTTAAGATGTATTTTTCATATCTAATAAATTCATGCACTTACATACAAGAGGCCAAGGACAGGACCTTTCTCCTAAAAATCCAACGTATGTTTTTTGAATAAAAGAAAGCAAAGTGTCACCGTGTCACCGTAAGGCAGCTTTGCTTGGAGAAGGTTATCTTTCTCTCTCCTTTTTTTAAGTGTATAGATGGGGGCGGGGGGAGGTGGAGCATGAGATGGTCTACAAGGGGAAGGGGCCCAGAAGAGGGTGCATTCACTTCAGCCTTATTTTAACCAAACCAGTATGGTGGATAGCTGTCAGCCAAAAAGAGCAGGGGCAAGAACAAAGCCAGTCAAGCTCTGTTAAGTAACACAGTCACTGCACAGAAACCTACACAACTCTTGCTCCCTGGCAGTACAGCCGGCAGCAGCACAGCAGTAATTTGGAGGATTTTCTATAGGATGCTTATGAGTTAGATTTCGCTGTTGGCTTCTTGCCACTGAAACCTATACACCGGATAGCACTGTTTGCATGTAACCCAGCTACGTGCCCAGATGATGAAAAGTCAGACTTCTCACTTAGAAGGCATTAAGTCAGCTGGGTTTCCAGTTTGTCAAATATTTTTACTTTTGTTTTACTCAAGTTCCCCAGGTTAAGAAAAATGCATGCATTGTACTGCCAAGCACTTCCCTCCTACAGTTTGAGTGATGCATTTTCTAAGGAAATGAAATTCCATGTTACCCATAACTAATAAAGCTGGTTTTCCTAAACTTTTAATTTAAATAGTACAGTCTTTTAAATAAAATTCCCATTGTTTTTTCCACTATTCTCTCTTTTTTAATACTATCTGCAGTGGCAATTGGATATATATTTTTTCAGTTTTAAATGAAAGGAATAAACATGATTAAAAATTGTTAGGGTCAAACGATGTTTTGCATGAAGCTAAATAAACTTTTATTATTTGTTTTTACTTTTAAATGGCTTTGTTCTTTTTCTTTTCTTTTCTTTTCTTTTCTTTTTTTTTTTTTTTGAGACAGGGTCTTGCTCTATAATCCAGGATGGTCCTGAATTCACCATGTAGTATAGGTCTAGGCTGGCCTCAAAGTCACAGCAACCCTCCTGCCTCAGCCACCCAAGTGCTGGAAATACAGGTGTGCACCACCATGCCAGGCTTAAGCTTTCTTCTGATATTCATAAATGGCACAACGTAAGCAATATTGATCTGCTGTTCTTCATTTGGCTTGTCACGTACTTAAACATAGTCCATTCTGAGTCAGCTTCAGCTACTTCATGTGTGTGTGTGTGTGTGTGTGTGTGTGTGTGTGTGTGTGACCTAATAAGTAATATATTCCAAACATATTCTTGTGTTAGGAGCTTAACTCTTTTCACTAGTCCTACTATTTAGAAGCCAGAATCAATGTTTTGGAGGGAGTGATACAATAATTAGAACACATACAATGAAAATCCTTGTAATAAACTGTGAGACATACTTAATGAGCACAGTGTCAAGCTTCTTCACCCTACAGCTTATCAGTGAACAGACTGGTCCATCTTCCCTCTCAAAATATGTAAGTCTCCAACTGGATGTCAATCATATATAAGCATACATTTATCTCCACATTAAGACAAGCCTAGTTACATTCATTCCACAGTAGGGACATCAAAAAGTTCCATTCATCTCTCAAATTTCATTTCAAAGGGTTTTTCACTTTCACTGATAGAGTGGAAGGAAGAAAAGTCAAATCTCTCTAACAAAAACATATCAAGTTATATTTCAAGATGTAATGGCATAACTATTTAATAGAAGTTAACTGCTTTATTACTATAATTAATATTATTCAGATAGATAATGGATAAATGTTTCAGTAGGTTGCCCAAGGAGCCAAAACACCATGAATGATATTGCTTCTATGACATCTATTCCAAAAAATAAACTTTCAGAATTTCGCCCATTAGTAAGCTGAAAACTATCTATAAATACACTCCTGTGCAAACCAGAGAAATCTTTTTGTGATATAGATTTAAAAGTACTTTAAATAATAGGTAAGTATTAGCTTTTAAGTAGGTTGTATGCTTTACGAAATAAGCATAATTTTTAGAAGTACTGAGAATTCAATATGGAAGTTATAAATTACTTCATCACATACTAGATATAAAATCAGAAGTATGTATGAAGAAATAATTATTAGTGGCTATGGCACATGGTTGATAATGCTGATAAGAGTGAGAACCACATGCCAATATTATATTTTGTAAGTAATAGGAAATACATCCTAACCACTTCCTTCTAGACATAAGTAATTAAAACATTGCCTTTAAAACACAGATCAAAGTCTCTAAACCAAAGGCTCTAAGAAAAGTAATGCAACTATAAGTCAATCCATACCCATGGAAATCCCAGAGAAATGGCACACTTAGCAATCTGAATAATGCAGTGTCTTGCTCTCCTTATATAAGCAGGCTATATGGATCTATAAAACTGTCACTTGAGCAGACTTTTATCCTCTATCATCAAAACTTCTCATAAGGCCACCACATAAACTGTATTGATGAGATACATAAATAATCATCCAACAAAAGTGAAATATCAAATGATTAACAAAAACTAGATTGCTATAGAAAAGCAAACATTGTTCACAGGCAAATCTAGGATCCAAGGCAAAGATGGATAGGTACAAATTACAAAGATCTCTGTAAGAAAGAACACATGGGCTTTTCAGTAAAAATTAGACCAGAATTTGACTATTTAAGAAACTGGTGTGTAGGGACATTAAGCCTTCTTCTGAGTTCACATAAATCATAACTAAATATGTGACAGTTGTTCCATTTTGAATATAAGCAAAGAATTTAAACTCATGGCATGAAATCAAACTGATACCTGTAAATTACTGCATCTTGACATCCTCAATCATCTGGGAGCCTAAAATTCTACAACAGCTGAAAACTCTGGATTTCCCTTCAGAACTTCCCAAACTCTTCCACTGGAGCACATAAGTAATCAGACACCACATGGTACACACTCCTTACCCCTTCTTTAGGTGCACTCTTCCATTCGTAATCTCTTTCTTAACCAGCATGCAATAAAGTAAGAGTATGCTAATCATCTCTGTCAGTGCAGCTAGTGGCAGAAGCCCATTCACTCAGTTTCACCCAGAGCAACAGCTCATCAGTGTACATTTCATCCTGATCAACTGTAAAGTCTCCATTAAGGAGGGAACATGAACTTGTTTACAACTGAGCAAAGGTACCAGTGCAAAAGTGCATTGGGTAAAGCTAACCAAAATTTCGGATGTGTACCTTTACATGAAAACATACTCAAATCACATAAATGTATATAAGCTACATGAAACTTTAACCTTTCTCTCCCTGAAATATGTCCTTCAGACAAGGAGTTTGGCATTTTACAAAGTGAATCACTGTCTTCATATGAGAAACCAAGAAGACAGTAAGGCAGCCTACTCATGTACCACTTGGGATGGACTGGAGGGCCACTGTGTTCTTTCATTGTAGCACCTATAATAGACAATTAGAAGATAGGCCTATTTGGGAAAGTTATCTTCAGTTTTCCAGGGGAAGGGAAGTTAAAGAAGCTGGAGTCTTCTTATCAAGAAAAACCAACAAAGCTGGAAATACAGTGCTAGGCCCTGAGTTCAGTCCTCAGCGTCTGGAGGGAGGGCGGAAGGAAAGAAGGAAGGAAGGAAGGAAGGAAGGAAGGAAGGAAGGAAGGAAGGAAGATGAAAGAGAGTAGAAAAGAAAGGAAGGAAAACAAAAGATAAAAGAAAGAAAGAAAAAGAAAGGAAAAGAAAGCCCAGCATGATTATCTTCATGTTAGGTGAAATAGCTACATCCACTAAGATTATATAGGAATATGAATAGTCTTATCAAGAAATTTGAGTTGAAATGAAGCGTTCTTTTTCAAAGATAATCCTGAAGATGCCCCCAATGTTCGAGGTTTATATCAGTGGTTTTAGGAAAACAGCGTATAGTGTTTTAAGTAAATAAGAGTAAATGACATTTCACTATTATGTGTTGCTCTGGCCTGTTATGATCTGAACTGTTCATAATGGATTTTTCTGGGATTTTGTTTTTCATCAGAAAGAAAATTAAAAAGAATTTACATAGTCATGCAGCCTAGGACGTAAATGGACATATAAATAACAGTAAACTCAGTGTAAAGGATCCCTACAGAAAGGCGAGAAACCCAGGAGATGTGCATATCAAATAAAAATAGAGAATGTGGCTATAATTTCAGCTCAAACCAACATTCCCTTTTCAGGCATCACTCCCTCTGGCTCACTGCTGATAATCCACAGACAGTGTATGAGAGAACTGAGCTCATGAGCAAGATGAGCAAGGATGCTCCAACGGCAGGTAAATAAATTTGTTTCCACTGAGATCATTACTGTTTCCATGTGTCGCTGCTCTCGTGGCATGACCAGGCATCCTGTGAAGCACAGTTTCTATTCTCATACTCCTGACATTAAGGTATATAAGTCATGTTGCTCTCAAGAATCATTTTTGCTCTGAATGTACAGTAGGTTGTGTTGATGTTATTTTGGGGCTTTTTATTTTTGTCCTTCAAAAAAAAAAAACACCATGATCAACTGCACAATATTGTAAGGAGACTAGGGAAAAAATATGCTGTCATTTCTGGCCCCATATTAGTATTGTTTATATTATTAAATGTGACAGCAAAATACAGTTACTTTACTTGAATTTTTAAATGTTGATATCTGTACCACATCACACTGTGTGTGGTACATGTATCCTCAAATCAATGCCCTCTCCAAACCTCATGGCCTCTCATTTCTAACTTAGGCAGGAAACAAGGAATTACAAGTCTTTGTAACAACAAATAATTTTTCCAACTATAATTCATTAGTACCTTATTCCAAAAGCATATGAATACTTACAAGATGGTTAATCCTCATTAAAAACTAAGATTACATGACATAATTACATGTAAATAAGAAAAATGAATTAAACTCTTACCCTTTACTATGTCGGGCACTAGTTCGGAATCACATATACAATTAGAGTTATATTGCTAAGCTAAAAATATTGGTAAAGATCTAAAAATGACAAACAGTGCCTTTTAAATTAATGTCTTATTAGTTGAGTGAAGTACACTGACAAAGAATAATTTATGCTTATTCAAACTGCACTCGACATCTTCAGGTGTTTCCAAATGAGCTCACAGAAGAGTGATTAAATGCATCTGATAACAAGCCACACATTGCTGAAATTACTTACCGCCTCATTTTATGATTAATTAAACATGTAGATTAAAGTTGCAAAAGAATTTAGATTAATGAGCAAGTTAAGTCTTGCTGATATAAGTGAATTGGGAATTGGATGCTCTGTGGAACTTTATAAACATGCATTTTATAATGAATAAGACAAGGCTACATGCAGAATCGTGGCCACCAGGGCCTTTTGACGATGCAGTCTTTTTTAACATGGTTTGACAGCTTTCAAATAACATTCTTCTATAGGCTTTAAACTTTGTGCTTTGCTGTAAAACAGAAGACTACATAACTCATGTACCAGGAGTACAATTATTTTCAAACTCTCCAAGGTAATGACCCCTGTAGAAGCAGCTGATCAGAAAAAAAAGCTCAATTGTTATTTTAATCACAGATAGTTTAGTAGTTAAAAGCAGTTATGCAACTTGTGAAAATTAGAGGACACCTCATCTGTAGGTTCTCCTCGACATGCTTTCTTCCAAAAGTAAAACCATCCCAAGAAAGTCACAGCTTTCCACAGGACTTATTAACAAAGCAGGGTGCTCAGTCATTCATAAAATATTCAAAGCCATTTATTAGTGTGGTTGCTATGCTAGGAAAGGTAATGTTTAAATTTATGACAACTCTTATCTGCTCCAAGAGTGTGTCAAAATATCTGCTGGAGTTTGCTGAGTATCCAATTTTTCTCTTTTAAAATCAGCTTTACCTAATCCAAGTAGCTTAGACTGTGTCAAAAGCCAGGTTGGACTTTATGATTATCCAGGGTAAGAGAAATTCGAGTTGTTCACAAAGATGTAGTTCATTCTGCGTTTCAAGGGACACAGAAGTAGGAGAAATTGAGCCAACTAGCTTATGACTTAAAATCTATTCCATTTTTATTACCAAGCTTCTAGCACAATGCCATTTATTATTTCCATAGTATAATCTACAAAATTTTTGAATGGTCCAATCTACTTTTTAAAAAATATATTTCGAATTAACTTAAACCTGGCCCATAATTTCTTGAGAAGAGGAAGACTTTCATAGGCTAACTCTTTACCCTTTTAACTCATTTTTTATATACCAAAGACTTAACAGGAAAACTACAGAAATTTTTACATGGGGATCAAAAAGAGCTGCTTCATGACACAGGTGGGAAATTGTCATCATTAACTCCACATATGTATCATATGGACATAATTGCCCATTCAATATTTATGTTCATGAAAATATATTATCAAGCTGCCTCTGGCTATTAAAATTTATTAAAAGTTTAAAATCAGCTTTATGAACAGCCAAAACAAAACAGTCTCAATTTTCTTATTTCTTTTCAGTTTTATGTGAAGGTATTTCAATAGCAATGTAAGCAAAATCTTACAATTATTTTAAAGATACAAGCCTTTACCCATTATTGTTTAATTTGAACACAACAATTTAAAATTTTTGGTAGAAATATAAATTTAAATTTAAATAACTCAATGACCAACTAATATACTTTCTCTCTTTATATAAGCTTTTTCAAAATTATTATTGTTATTGGTATATATTTTCAATATGTTATATTTACATTGAAAAATTTGGAGAATTGGTGCACATACATACCACATGTAAAAGTATATGAAAGTTTAAAGTCCTCATTTCTATACTTTTAAAGAAACACTTGATAACAAAATGGCTATTTCCGCATAAAGATGCTGGGTTAGATGATGCTTTAAAACATCCCATTGCAATCATAAAATATATTTGGTATATTCCAAGGACACAAACTGTTAATCTTAGACAGAGTGGAAAGCCAGCCCAATTTAAGAAGCAAGATATTTCTATTCCAGAAGCCACTACCATTTTACTTCTAATCCCCTCAAATGATGAGGAGGTGAGTTGAGGTTACTAACAATTTAATAGAAATTATGATATCATTTCTATGCATTTTAATAGAAGATGATGCATTTCTCTTCTCGTGAATAATTTTTGTAAAATAGCTTTTAAGTCCTACATAGTGAATGTACTTTAACATCATATGCATTTTTATTATCATGTTTTAATTTTTATAATAAGCAGCTTACATGGTTTATTTGCATAGATTACATAATTTTACCAGCTTAAGACTTAGGTGTTTATCTGCAATATCAAAATAGATACTTCATTTGGAATTTTGGATAAACAGGCAATTTAAAATACCCCAAGTTATCTATATGTGAAATAACAATTTAAGTTATTTTCTTTTAATCAAAATGGCAAGTTATTGTAATATTTTCTTTTACTTCACAACTTATAATTTATGGGATATGAACCTATTATTTCTAAGAGGAGGTTAATATTATCTGTACCTGATCTATCAGTTGAAAAAAATAAAATGTTGATCAAGACTTTAAAGAGTATATAAATAAATTCATCTTCATATGTACAGGGCCAAAGTTTGTCCCGGCAAACTACAAATACATTAATATCCACATTTCTGCCACATGTTGAATTACTAACATTTTGTCTCCTCAGTTTCAGTTCATGCCCTACAGAGGAGTTGGTGTATCCAGCACAACTTAGTCTTGAAGCACGATTACATGCACACTGGAGACCGATCTTAAGGTAAAAATCTTCACCAAGGACATTACCCTTAACACCCCTTGAAGGTTCATCAACGCCAAGAGCTCAACTATAGAGAAGGCAGATTAAGCCAGGTGTTTTCCAACTCAACTCAGAGCAGATTCGATACCAGGCCACAAAATAAAGGTGGCTCGTCATTTGACAGAATCAGCAGGCTTATATATCTATCTATGACATGTATATGTGAATGAAAATATTCAAAAAACAAAAACAAAGCTGCAAAGCAGCACCAAAGCTATTACAGTTCACAATTATATTTTACTGCCTGTGCAAACTCTCCAGCTACCTAAATAGAGCAGCAAGAACAATCACCCTTTACTGAATAGTAAGAGGAACTCACTCCTTGTATAATGCACGCTTGCTGTATTACTTTGCCTTACAAAAGTGAGGACTTCAACCCTGACCCAGGTGAGCTAACAAGGGCCAGAATCGTTCCTGCAGTGACGAAATATAAAGTTCTCTGGTTTTTACATTAGCAATGTTAGAATCATTTTTAAATTTCCCAAGTATCCAAAAGAGTAGTGTCATAAGTGAACACTAACAATGGTCTTTTATAAACTGATTGAGGATTTAAAGTATGATCATTGTGAAAGTCAATTTTTTCTGAACTGCGCTTTATGCCTCATATCATATGAGTGATAAGGAATTGAGTCAAAACATTTGATTCATGGAAATGCAGGCTGACAAAAACATAGGATTTCTGATATTCTTCTTCTCTAACTTTCAATAAGTAGGTTTCCTTTGAAATAGTCACTCTTGAAGCATGTTAGATTATGTTGTAAAATGATTTGTGTATGAAGTTTAGCCAATAATCCTAACATTTTTCAATACAAATTAAACCTAGAACACGACAGAAATTTGGGTGTTCATGTTACATACGTCTTAGCATTTGGACCACAAAAACTATATATAATGCAACCCGAATTTGCAATGGGAATATAGAGTAAACAGGACCAGCAGTTACACTCATGTATTATACATAGGGTCTTTACAAAGTAAAGAAGAATTGCAAGCCCCTTTTTAGAGCAGTTTCCTGTCCGCATCATATGTTAAAGAATGTCTAAAAAGAAGAAACTAGCAGTTATCGGGTCCACTATTTACCAGCCATAGAAGAAATGAATTTATTCTAGAATTTAGAAATGAGTCATATGATCGTCCCAACAATTACATCCATTTTATAGATGAAAGAACTGGGAATCAAACAGTTTGTGTAACTTGTCCACAGTGATACATACCAAGGGACAAAGATGAGAAGGAAATCCTAGTGTACCTAATTCCAAGATCTATGAGTTGTTCTGCTATAGTATACATACATAATGCCTACAGGATATTTGTGTTTGTGCTGTTGTTTCCTTCTTAGAAATCTTTTCTGCTTCCGAATCCAACCCCACCACTTTTTTCCAAAGTTCATCTACCCAAAAAAGGAGTACTATTGATACTTTAAAATCCCTTATCACACTGACTCACAATTCTCCCTTACATTCTACTACAAATGTTACCATTAACAATCTTGTGCTGAAGGTATCACAAAGTAGTCTCACTGATCCAGTATATCTCTCTAATCTTCCATTTTTGCCTCTCTCTATATTCTCTCACCTTCATAGCTACTTTATTTATAATATGTTATTACTGTTTTATGTTAAAGTGGTACATTATTATGTAACTATAATAACTAATATTTTACTATCTTTATCACCATAATTTTTATTAAATATTATCTGCCTGAGCTAACTACCTTTTGGTCTGGTTCTGCTTTTCTGTTCTTCAAAATCTTACTTCCCTCTCTGCTTTTATTTTACTCAAGTGCTCTCATTTTCCCAAGCCACCTCTTTCCTTCCCCATCAATGATGCCACTCATGAAGATTTTATACAAGATTTAAAACACTCGTGGTTATTCATTTATGCAACAAATATCAAAGCACTTACTAGATGCCAGGAACTAGGGATGGATAGATAGAAAAGACAGATCAAATTTGCCTTGAAAGCTTGCATCCTGCCACAAGGGATATACGAGTAGACCAAAATTTGAAACATATATTTGTAAATGTTTTTTTGAAAATATACATAAAAAGTGATATGAGTAGAAAAACAAGAGAATAAGAAATTATTTGAAAAGTAATAGTCAAGGAAGGCTTCATATAAGAGGTGTTATATAAGATAAAGCTTAACTGGCACATAGGATGCAAGAGGAGAAACAGCAATATCAATCATCCTGTACTGAATATTAAGAGGAACTCATTCCTCATTTAATGCATGTTTGGTGTATGACTTTGCCTTATATGAGTGAGGCCGTTGGCTCTGACCCAGGTGAGCTAACGAGGACCAGACTTACCTGAATGCCTTAAATTTTTTTAATTTGATCAAAAGAAATATAAATGCTTTTCAGATGCTAGGTATCAGGCAGCAAAAATAAATAAGTACATAAATAAATAAATGTGATTAAATAGTGATTCCCAAGAAAGGAAATGAGAAGGAGACAATGAGCTCCATAATCATCCTAGCCTACTACATGGAGAAAGAAACTACTGAACTACTGACTGCAGTGCTCAAAGGTGGGCCTAACAGTCTCAGCCAGGTGAGAAGACAAGAAGACAGCGTTGAGAGTCAAGGAAGGCCAAGGAGGTATGCTCGTTCCAACAGATAGTTTAAACGCAAGCATTAAAATAAACAAAACTGTTTCTACCATAACTGCATGCCAGAAAAAAAATCTCAAGTGTCTGTAAGAATACAGACATGCTGGATCGGAGGGTGTAGCTCAGAGGCTAAAGCACTTGCTGAGCAGTCACAAGGCCCTGGGGTCAATTCCCCAGAACCGCATAAGCTGCACATGATAGCACACACCTGTAATCTCAGCACTCAGGAGACTGAAGCAGGAGGACTGCCATGATTTTGACGCCAGCCTGGGCTACATAATGTTCAGTCCAGCCTGGACTGAGTGAGACCCTGCCACACTCACATGCACACACACGACACACACACGCACGTGCACACAACAGAAATGCTTAGCACTCAACTGAGTAAAACTCACAACATCTGGCAACCAATAAAGAAACGGCTGATCATGCAAACAGGCAAGAATATACAACCCACACCAAGAGAAAAACCAGTTAATTAAAATTGACTCTGAATGACACCAATGATGTAACTAGTAGATAAAGACACAAAAACAGCTATTATATTATATATAATTACATTCTATTGGTTTGCAGAAACAAAATATACAAAATACTAAGAAACAAAATATTAAGCAGAGAAATGGGATATATAAAAGATACTCAAACTGAATTTACAGATATTAAAAATATTATATCTAAAATGAAAAATACAATGATTAAAATGAAAAGCAAATTACCACAGGACAAGATAAGCAAATGTGCAGACAGAAATAGAAACAGCTCAACCGGAACAAAACAGGAGTTGGAGGAACGAGTAGGAAATCAGTAAGTTATCAGACATCTTCAAACTGCTTAGATGTGTAACTAAAGTATCAAAAAGAAGGGTAAGAAAAATATTAATTGAAGAAATAATAGCTAAGAATTTTCCATATGTGATAAAAACTAAAAGCCCACAGAAGCAGGCAACTCAAAGAATTATTGCTACGGATAGAATAATTTTTATAATGATAAAGGGGTCAAATTCATTAGACACATAAAGATTCTAAACATTTATCCACCTAGTAAAGCTTGAAAATACAAAAAGAAAAAAAAATTGATACAACTTCAAGGAGAATACTGTACATTTTCAAAATCTGTCAGTAATTATACAGCAAGTAGAAAAAAATGAACATAGAAAACTTAGCAACACAATCAACTGGCTTTCCCAGAACAAGCCCTCCAACAACGGACTACTCGTTCCTAGTGAATATGAACATTTCCTGACAGACCATCTTCTGAGCTGCAAAGCAAGCCTACATAAATTAATAAGAACTGAAATCAGATAAAGTAGATTATCTGATAACAACTGTGTTCATTTGGGAATAAATAACAAAGATACCTTTAAAATACTTACACATTAGGAAACAAAATAACATATTTCTAACTAATCATGAATCAAACAAGAAATCAAAAAGGAAAATTAGAAAGCAGTTTGGACTGATGAAAAATGTAAGCACAATAGATCAAACCTTGTGAGATGTGGCTAAAGAAACAGAAAAAAAATTAGAGCACTAAGACTGTTTTTGAACAAAGAGCCTTAAATCAATGGCCTCCACTTTTGCTTTAACAAATCAAAAGCAAATGAAACCCGAAGTATGCAGAGAAATGAAATAATAAATAGAAATAGAAATCAATAAAATAGAAAATAAAAAATACTATGTTGGATTTACTCCCAGGAGAGGTAATGTCACTAAATAGCCTACTTATATTAAAAGGGTAGTAAGTAGATATCATGGACAATTTCATGCAAACAGATTCAACTTAGCTGAAATGCACTATAAGTATGAATATTAGATGAAACTGATGTCCTAAACATACTTTTATCTAGCAAGAAATTGAATTTGTAGTTTAAAAGTTTTCCCCATAGAAAATTTCAAGCCCAGATAGCTATATTGGTGAAGTCTTTCAACATTTAACATTTTAACATTTAACATTAACATTTTTCCAGATAAATGAAAAGAAAATAGGCCCAAGATCATTTTATCAGATATATTAATAAAATGATCAATTAGTAAAAGTAGATAAATCAAGAGAGGAGAAAAGAAATTCCAGAAATAAACCTATACATATGTGGTCAATTGATTCTCAACAAAAAGCTATGGCAATTCAAGGGTTAAGATAATGTTTCCAGCCAAAGATAATAGACCAATTGGCTAGAGACAAACAATAACCCAAATTTCAAATTTTATCTCAGCTCATATACAAAAAATAAATCAAACTAATTACAGACTTAATATAGAAGATGAAATTACAAATTCTCTGAGGGAATGCACAGAGAATATCTTAGTCAACTTAAGTTTCGTGGAGTTTTCTCCAATAGGTCACAAAAAGTATGAAATATAAATAGAAAAAATTTGTAAAATTGGATTAATCAAGATTTAAAATATTTATGTATCTTTAAAGCACACAGTAAAATTAAAAATCAAAGTACAGACTCACGGGAAACATTTGTAAAACATGTATCTAACAATGCACCTGTATCTGGAACACAAAAATTATTATAACTCAACGAAAAAGATAGCCACAAGAAAATCAGAAAAACATTTAAAAGAAATTTCAACAAAGCAGATAGATAGATAGATAGATGATAGATAGGTAGCAAATACGCACTTGAGAAGATTTTCAGCATAAGTCAGCGAGGAAAGATAAATATAAAGCACAATGAGATACTATAACAAACCATTAGAATGGCTAAAGTTAAAGAATAAAAAATGATTTAGAAAAACTGAAATTCACACATTACTAAAGGAATGCAAAATTTTATAGTCACTGTGGAAAACTTCAGCTGGTCTTATGAAGTTAAACACACCAACATCTAACCTGACCACTTTTCCTATTTACCTCCCCAAAACTGAAAGCCTTAGTACCACAAATACCAATATCTGTAGGAGTCTAAGTCATCAAAATCAAATCGTGGCATGTTCACACACAGAAGCACAATTCAGCAATTTTTTAAAAATAAGCTATTAAAATGCATGTAAATGAATCTCAAAATATTTGTGCTGAATGAAACTATACAAAATAATGCACAGTATATTATTATTACACTAATATAAAATTTTAGAAAAAGCAAACTCATCTATAATAAAAGTATATCAGTGATGACTCAGGAATGGGGTCAAGGAGGGAGCAGGGAGGACAGGAGTGACAGATCTGGAAGGTTCATGTAGAAACTGTCAGAGCTAATGAACATCTTCCTTATCTTGATTGTTGAAATGGCTTCACGCTACCATGCTTGTAGTTATTTTCTAATGTGAACTGGTGGGTAAGGCCAAGTTTAACAATAACAACAAAGATATAGCAAAATAGAGAAAAAAAAAGCTTTTGGTAAATATCCCAATAAAGGGATTGGTTGGATTCAGAGAAAAGGCATCAAGATCTAACTACTGCGAACCCATTAGAGGAATAAGAAGCTGAGGTAGAGTGGTGACTTAAGTGAACTGACTTAGGTGTGGAAGATTAATGTTATACACGGTATGGTTTCTCTGACTTGGAAAACCCAAAACACAGACATTCTCTGGAACCATATGAAGTGATAGCCTGGGGAAGGGACAGGGAGGGAGTGGGAGGGTAAAAGATGGGAAGGGATTGTGAAGTCGATGTGATACATGGATGTACGAAACACCCAAATTCATTGTAAATACTATGTATTACATTTGTATATTAATAAAAAATAGTGGGGAAGAAAAAAAAGAATATCACCCCCCAAAAAGGAAAGAAAGAAATAGCTTCACGGAGGTTGTGGTTTGGATTTGGAATGTCCCTCAAAAGCCTCATGTATTTGGATGTTGCAGAGTATCTATGTATTCTGTGTGCTGTCAATATGTGGGGCCAGGTTGAATTAAACAGGTCATGGGGCTTGACCCACAAGGGTCCAGACACTGGGGCTTGACCTAGAAGGGAAAGATCACTGGGACATGACCTGGAAGGATATGTGCTAGCTCTGCCCTTCCCGGCTCACTCGGCTTCTACATACTAAGCCTTGAACACCTTCTCTTTGGCTGGGCCTCCACCATGTGCTTCCACCATTGCCAGCTGCCCATGAATGGACTGAGACCTTCTGAAACTGTGAGCTAAAACAAGTTTTTCTTCCCTTAATTGTGGACATCAGGTATTCTATACCAGCATCAAAAATATAACTAAGACAATTAGTATATATTTACCTCAAAACTTACTAAGTTCTATGTTCTAAATTCATAAAGTCTACTGTATGTAAGTTAAAGTTCAATAAAACTGTCAAAAAAACATGCTGAAGTCGATCTGGGGAAAAGAGAAGAAAGGAAGGTAGGGAAGGGGAAGGTTCAGAAGTGATCAAGATTATGTACACACATCTACTACTCCCTCAAAAATAATCATTATATTTTATAAGCACATACTACCAAAATAAAACAAATAACACACAATAGGTATGCTAAGTAAGCCAAGATTCAAAGAGGCTATATGATTTGCCTAATATTACAGGCAGTACACAAAATTGCCCAAGGGGGAAAGAGAATCCCATTCGTTTTATTTTGAAACTCACATAAATCTAGGTGGGGTGTGGCTATACACCTTCTTCAGGTTCAACACTGTTCAAATTATAACTTTCAATTAAGAAAGCATAATTTCAAAAAAAGAAGCAGAAAAAAATTTTAAATGAAACTCACTAAAGCACCTAGTATAGCTTTGGTCCACACAAGGCACTCAAAAAGTTGGATTTTTTTATTTTTAAAAAGTATAGAGGCATATATAGAATCTAAGATGTAAAAATAGACTTTTGCTTTCCCCTGGATAGTTAATTTTTAAAAAATTTTTCAACCACATAAGTATCTTGATTGGTAGAATGTACACAGGAGTTAAGAGTTTCTGAAGGTCTTTAATAAAGCATTTTGCTATTATCTAGGACTGATGTTTAAGTCATTCAAAGCTTACAGAATAGAATAAAGCAATGAAGCAATGACCATCAACTCCATATGGCTGAAGACTAAGGCACATACATTCGAGTGGATGATGGAGATCATCGATGGCTCCAGCTCTCCAAAGACAAAAAATAAAACAAAACAAAATAAAAAAAACAACAGAGTTTCTAAGGAAGAAATTACTAGGTTTCCTATCACCTTTTTTGCTCTTCTTTTTTATATATGAATATTTTATTTCCTCTCACAAATAAATTTGTAAAGTGCTGAGAACTAATTCTTCCATTTCTATTTTAAATTCCCTCTAGTCCAGAAGAGTTCTGAATTCATACTCTCGCAGAGTGAATTAATAAATGAGTCAACATTAATGTTTTCTGAATGAAAAAGTAATATGAATGACAAAGATGCTCTACAAAGTCAACTGTACTTCATTCCCTTGAAAAAGTCTACTTTTTAACTCTTATTTCAGTAAGTCTTTTTATACTCTTGAGGATATTTCCCTGTACTGTCCCTCTTATTTTGAAAAGGACAAGCAAGAGAGAATTTGTATTTAAATATATTTGTTACAACTATATCTTCTATGAGCAAGAAACGATATGACAATTTACCCATCAGTTTACCTTAGAGAGTGCACACTCTATGTGCACCTGCTTATTCTTTGCAGATGCCATCCACTAGCCCAATGTAAAAAGCTCCCTAATAAAAGTGCTATAGCCTCAAGTATTTTTTATTTTTCTCACACTCGTGCTAGCCAACTTTTATCTTACGCCTCTGATATCAACAAGGCCTTTCTTGTGCACCTTACCTCTAAGTTTTAATATATTTTATGTTTGTATGTATTTATGTTATATCTAGGTTATTGTACGCTTCTGAATTCTCAAAGCAACTTTATTTTCAAAGATATTCTTACTCCTTTAAAAGCACATCTTTTCCCAGTCTTTCATGGGGGAAAAAAACCTTTAATTTTTCTTTGAGTATTTAACCAATGAGATGGTAAGGACTTTAACCACTGAAAAGAGAGATTTAGTATGGTTATTTCTACCTATTCTTCTCAAAAATTTGGTGTTGTGATGAACAGTGTGAACAGAAAGAAATACCAAAAGTCACTTTTCCTCATTTCCCTCATGTTTTCCACATTTTACCTCTTACCTGACCTTTGTATCAGCCCTCCCAAACCGTTTTTCTAGAATTTCCCCTACCTCCAGTCAACTTTATAAGTATTAACGGCTGAATTAATTTTTTAGATGCCAAGTTCTTACCATACCTCTGAGCTATTCAGTTGTGACGGCTCTTTATGATTTACCAAATGCCTTAGCTTATCCTGACAGGCCACAAAGACAAAAATGACACTAGGTTATCTAGCCTATACATACACTATGCACCAGTCAAACTGAACTTTTCCTTGCTAACCTCCTTCCATTTGTCTGCACTATTTTTATACTATTTTCCTCACTACTAAGATGTTCCTCTTTTTATCCCTCATTAATCAGCTTCCACCACTGGGACATACTCAACAACCACAACATAAGTGAGAAGAAGGATTAATTTGGCTAATGATTTTATGGGATTTAGTCCATGATCTACTGGTTCCAAGGAAGGAACACCATGGCAGAAGGTATAGCAGGGCAGAGCTACTTACAGAGTTTGGGAAGTAGAGAGGAGGATGGTGTGCCAGATAGAGACAATGGGTCACTTACAGTACACAAAGTCATGCCCTCATGATACACCCAGCTCACCCAGAAGCTTGCTTTTCTAATTCTTCAGTGGTTCTCAAACCAATCGAATTAACACGATTAAGCTTAACCACCATAGTCCTTATGTCACTGACAAAATTCTAACCACCTATTAAAGATACTTTTAAAATCTGCTTCTTGATGTTCTCCACAAGGAATCTGTCATAGTTCGTTGTACTCACTGAAGCCCAGTGTTTTCTCTAGTTAGGCACTTAACATTCTGCATAGGGAATTACAACTCTTCTTTACAAATCTCTTCTTTCATAATCATTGCAACTTAATATTTACTAAGCCCTACTTTGGGCCATATTTAGGGTTGGTTAGACACAAAAAAGGATTAAAATACAGTTTTAAAATTTGATCTGCCTATTAAAGTTCTTAAGGGCAGGGACAGTGTTATATTCACATTTGTTTCCAACATAGTATCTAATGCTCTGCTTTGAGTATAGTTAGTACTCAAGATATATTCATGAAGTTGAGTTGGCTTCTATTGTGGTTTGAATTTGGAATGTCCCCCAAAAGCCTCATGTATATGGATTTGATGGATTATCTATGGAACCATGTGCTGTTAGGAGATAGGGCCTGTTCTGGAGGGGTGAACTATGAGTGTGTAGTGGATTGTAGGCATGTGATAGAAGATAAGCATGTGGCAGATTATAGATTACAATCAAGTGGGTTATATTCTGGATTACAGGTGTGTGGTGGGGGCTTAAAATTGGAAGAGGCAGAACATTGAACCTGGACCCAGAAAAAGAAGATCTGAAAGAATATATGCTACTTCCCTCCTTCATTTTGGGGTTTTACTTGGCTTCCTAACTGCAATGCTGTGAGAAGCTGCCCCCACTTTCACTCCCACCATGTGTTTCCACTGTTTCTAGTCGCCTGTGAATGGACTGAGACCATTAAGATTTGTCCAAACTAAAAAAATCAGAACCACATTTTTAAATAGGTTTCAGAGATCAATTTGAAATTACATTCACTATTGATTTTACCTGCCAGAGTAAGAACATAAAGGGATCAAATCATTCTTTACTATTATACTAACTTCCAAGAAAACTGAGTGGCTTCAAATGATAAATTACTACTATATGGCCAAAGTTTCATGACTATCGTTACAACTGGGTCCAAGTAACAATGATAATTGCTTCACTTCACAGAAATCCTTTCTCACGCACTCTTAGGAGTGCATGAAGAATACTTTAGGTTGACTGTACGATTTATGTATCTATTCAATGTACTGAGGAGATACACACTTTTTCTTTCTGCACCATCAAACTGGACACACATTGCATTTACTTCCATCATACTCACATAGCCTCCCTTTGCAGAAATCAAAATGGACACAATAAGGTTTTTTTGAAAGGTAACACCAGTAATGAAATAAACAGCCAGCAGCATTATGTAAAACAAACCTTTAAAAGTTTCTTGAAAACATATTTATTAATAATGAGGGGGAAATCAAGCAGAGAAAATGAAGTCTCTGCTGGAGGCCCAAACCAAACCCCATTTCTTAACTGAATCTTTTGTTTTGAGAAGTCCACTAAAAAATGGGCAAATGAAATTGAATAGGCATTTCTCAGATGAAGAAGTTCAAATGGTCAGCAAATACATGAAAAGATTTCAACATCCTTATTCATTAGAGAAATACAAATCAAAATATCACTAAGATATATTACTCCAGTGAGAACAGCATTTATCAAGAAGTCAAACAGCAATTGATGCTGGCGAGGGTGCAGGGGAAAAAAAAACCTTTACATTGCCGATGCGACTGTAAGCTGGTACTACCACTAAAAAAAGCAGTAGGGAGCTTCTCCAAAAGGCTGAAAATATATATTCAATTCAATCCAGTGAGTATCTTTCCAAAAGAGTACAAAGCGATGCATAACAGAGATACATGCACACCCATGTTAACAGCACCACAACTAACAGTAGCTAAATTGTGGAAGATGCTGAAACATCCATCAAACGGGCTCTGAAGTTAAATAGACTATTTAAATCCCAGCTCTGTCCATTTTTTTCTCACATTCATCCTTTCTTTATTTTTTTTCATATTCATACTTTCAACAAATAGTTAGTGAGGACTTACTATATGGCAGGCACTGTGCTACAAACTAGCCACACAAGTTTACAAAAAAAAAAAAAAAACAGTCAGGGTCTGTGACCAGACACAGCTTTTATTCTAGAAGAAAATAGACATTGAATAATATAAATATATAATAGATACTACTTATTTGAAGTGTTATAAGGCAAAAGAAATCAGAATTTATAGCAAATAACTTAAGACGAGGGGAATAAACTACCATATAACATTGTCGAAAGAATCGAATACAGCAATGTAAAAG
This sequence comes from Ctenodactylus gundi, assembly GCA_004027205.1. Taxonomy (NCBI): domain Eukaryota; kingdom Metazoa; phylum Chordata; class Mammalia; order Rodentia; family Ctenodactylidae; genus Ctenodactylus; species Ctenodactylus gundi. Next base: position 777,030 of record PVKB01000183.1, on the reverse strand, counting down.
TGCCAAGCACAATGCTTAGCACATAGTACAAGCAACCACTGTTTTTTTCAGACTTTGCTATATTGAATATGGGTTTTTGAGTTTTTGTTTTCATTACTTTCCTGCCACAGAAACTGGAAGGTGTTCATGTATTACTGGGTGTCACTGTGGGAGAAGTCCCTGTAGAAATTTCAGATTGCTTCACAGCTTGCTATTCTACCAGTCACATGTATAATCACAACCTTAACCAGGTCTTCTTTCACTCTCTTGCATGATGTCCTTGATATATTTTATGAACTTTGCCCTTTTTGTAGCACGAGATATTTATTGCTAAGTTAAACTATTCTCAAGAAACAAATAGACCGTGAGACTAATTCACTCTAGGTGGAAATAAAACATAGGATTCCCCCAATGGGATATATGTATATACTTACGTAGGATAACACATTGTCGCAAAATTTTCTAAAACTTTTTAAAATCTCATTATAGCACTCAATCATTCCTCTCCTCTCATAGAAACAACATCTCATAAACCATAATACATAAAAAATTCTAATTCAAATTTAGTAAGCCTTTGGGCCGATAAAGAGTGTAACTTATTTTCAACTGTTCTATATTCAGCCCTTCACAATAAGAAAACTATCTCCAACCCTGCCACAGTTTCATTTTATTACACATGAGGACTGACCACTGCAGTGCTTAGTCAAAACAAAAGGGACATGTGTCAGGTACTATCTTCAACTAGGCAAGAAACAAACTAAAAACATACTACTTCCAAATGAAAGAAAGAAAGGACTTAGAGGGGGAAGAAAGGAAGAGTAAGGGGAGCAAAAGAGTGAAAACAAAAGAGGAAGAAGAATTCATTAGATTTTAGATCACTTTCCCAGAAAATCAGTTCCAAAGACCTCTTCAGCCTCCAAAACTAAACAGATCATATAGCACTTTTGCAATCTAGTTCACTTCATTCATTGTTCCAAGAGATAAAAGGATGCTTCTTGGTCTTAGTTAACAACGAATGAAAACTTTCTAATGATGTCCTGAAAACATAATATTAGCAAGTGGATTATTTTCAGGTACATCTATGTCAATCTTTACCCAGAAAATACAAAATTATTCTCTCTTTAGTTTTTCCCAAGACACACATTACCCAAAATTTCTACAGTTGTATTTAAAAAGGCAAGAAACATGAACGCAATTAGGAGTAAATGTTATAATACCCCTTTTAAGGTACTATTCGTATTTCTGTATCTTGAAGTAGTTGTAATCCATTTTACAAGTTTACAAAAATCTTTTTCAACCATCTCTTTTTTCACATATTTCTCTTCCTTCTCTTCTCAATAACTGCAATGACATTGAAGGGACAAGTATTTCTTTCATTTATTCAACCATATATTATCCTCAAAAAGCTTCAAGCCCTCTCAGTTTTCTAATATTCTTTTCTGTACCCATATTTTTCACGTCTTAATTTCTCCAGCTTCTTCAAGAAGAAGAAGAGAGATTCCTGAGAAATTACTTCTTACTATCTGTAGTGTAACTCCAAGTTCAGGAGAAAACACCCTCAAACTAGTCACAAAATCAATATAATTAGTGGACTTATACACTGATATTTCTAGGATAAATTCCATGTTTCCAATGACATGCTCTCCCCGTAATATCAGAGATTATATTATAGGGAATAAATCTTACACTAAAAACAATCCACACTAACTGATAATACTGTGGTATTTATAATAATGGGAAGAAAAGAGAATTTACATGAAGAATAATCTGCATTTCTTTTTGCTTTGTTCAATGAAATGAGAACACCAGTGGTCACCATTAAAACCAAGCCATAAGTTCATCACTAACTTGCCTCACTTTAAGAATAATCATAATAAAGAACCTGCATGATTGGGTTCTATTAATGCTTTTGCTTAATTATTTACAATGACAGAATCCAAAAAGGAAAAAATAATAATTAACTGTTAAAACATACCATTTTGTTGTGCTTGTGTGTTCCAAAGGAATAAAGGAACACAGAGGTGAAATGAAAATAGAAAATATGTCATTTATTAATGAGTACATTCACTCACATTTATATGAAAGTATGAACTTAAAAGAGAAAGAGCTCAGGCTCTATAGTACAGGCCTATAATCCCAGGGCTTTGGGAAGCAGAGGCAGGAGAATCCCATTCCAGGCAACTTAGCAATTTAGCAAGATCCTGTCTCAAAAAAATTAATAATAATAATAATACAAAGAGGCTGGGAATGTAGCTCAGAATAAAAGCCCTTTGTTCAATCCCCAGTAATAAAGAAAGAGGAAAGGAGAGAGGAGAGAAAGAGAGAGAGAGAGATAATTCTAGCATAACTTGTATCTAAAGAAAACTCCACCCACATACACACTCTAGTAACATATCAAACTGTAAGTCCTTCTAATAGAAACCATTTTTATTATTGTTGTAATTACTGTGCCAAGCCCTTAATGTAAAAATGATAATAATAATAATAATAAGCTTTACATTATATAAATAATTTTTTTCACTTATTAAGAATAAATCTTTTCTGCAAGTCATCTATGGAAGGGAATGCTTTGAAAGTTAATCTTTTTCACTCTCATTGCCTAGTATTTCTTAAAGCTTCCAGAAAGAAATATGTAAATAATATTAGAAAATGAGAGAAAGAATGCACATAATGTTTTATCTTTACTGGCAATATTTAACTCACATTTCGATGCTTTGGAACTGGCAAAAATCTGGGAAACTATAATCTTCAGACCAAAATTGCAAGATAACACAAATACATGCCTTGGATAAAACTATGCTGAAGGTGACTGAACACAAAAGCCAACAAACCAAACCACATTTTGTTGATGAATCAAACAATCTTGATAACCTGAAGAATTACTAAAGTATTTCTAGTAATGGATTTATTTCTTGTAACTATCGGTGGACAATATTTCATATGTTGTAGATCATTGTGTTATAAAATAGCTAGTGGTGCACTAGAGCTTCTATTGACATTCCCTCATTTTATATTCAAGATTACTGCATGGCTCAAATACTCACTTTATTTCTTCTCTATTTACATTTAATCCATTAGATACTAATTAAAGTTATAAAGAATACTAGAAAATGATTAAGCTGTTTTTGTTAAAAACAAACTCAAAGAGCAGACTAAAGGAAAAATATTCAAATATATTGGTACTCTTAGAAAATTGCCCCCAAGCCCCACATTGTTCATGATCTCAAGTTAAGAAGAATTTTTCTCCAACAGGCACTGAATCACTTTAATGGTGACTCTTGTACAGCGCTACTCCACCTTCAAATGTAGCCTGTAAATTCAGCTTTACTACAGTACTATAAAAATGCGAAAGAACCATAATAGCATCTAAAAAAAGAGCTGTTGGCACTACATTAGTTTAGAGAAACCCCTAAACTGAATATTAATGTAAAAATTTAATGATATTTTTGCCTACTTGCCAAAAGAGTTACAATAATTACTTTGTCATAATATGTAAGTTATCTTGAAGGCATCTGAGAATAGTACTGTGCACAATTCAGAATAAGTCCCCAAAGTGTCCTTGTTCTTTTGTGGGATTTTTTATATTAATAAATCATCAAGATACAACCTTCCCGGGACCACAAATTGTCTGGTTATAGGATCACCATATGAGTGGATAAGTATCATTTTTAATAAAACACATTTTGCTTCATTTATAAGTCAGCATCCTTGACCGGCATCTAACATGGACTCACCTCACACCAAATGCCAATTTACAGTGAATATTAATTGTGAATTTCCAGTAAAATACTCAAACAGAATCAATACAGTTTTGCTTCTTTCTTCCTTTATAAACCCAGCCAAAATTTTAGAGTTGAAAAGTAAAACCCAGATCAAATTTAGACATGTTGTTTGAAATTAGCGAAGATGGAACACTTCAGTTCCAGACAAAAGCCCTGATTTTAAGAGTAGGTTGTTGCCTTCCCTGAAATGCCTAGCTCAGGCTGTGTATTTATATGCCTGCAGATATTGGCATGTTTCACACTGACGATTATGACACACCAACTTATTTTGAAATTTTAAAAATCTTTCTTTAAAAATCTTTCACTGCGCATGTTTCAAGTGCTTTATGACTATCACTGATAATTGAGCAATTAACTTGAAATTACCAAATGTGCTGTGATGGCATATGTAGTAAGTAACATGGAAGAATAAAGAACAGAGGAACCTGGTACAGTGAAAAAAAAGTAATAAAGAGGAAAATAGGCCACAATAATAATAATAGTACTGAGTAAGTTTTAATGGTCCCAGGTCTTAATGGTTTAAATGTGCTAGTAAAATGGTTTAATGAAACAAGTCCTGGCTATTATGAACTTCTTAGAGCAGTTTGTTCTGCTGCTATAAAAAGGAACCTTCTCCCTAACTGGTCTTGTGTAATACCCAGGGATTGGTTCAAAAGTAAGTAAGAGCGAGTTTCACTAAACAACAGGCACAAAACAGTAAAGTTAAAAACCCTGGCAGGCAGATTCTGAAGGAATACAAGATTGCAAAAAGTAGCTGCAAGGTCACACTTCAAGTGTAAAACGAAGCAGAAAGTCTAGATCTCACAAAGGCATCCAGGTATTGATATTTAATAAAAAAAAATAAAATGCATAATAGAGCCCAGAAGATGAGATGGCTATCCTGAAAAAAAAAAAAGGAGAATGGCTCTTCACTACTCCTTTCATCAAGGTCACTAGCACTGGGCTTTTCCAGCTAAAACTATAGTATAACCAATAAAAGTAGCTTTTTGTGCTTAAATGTGGATAGTGAAGCAAATTCCATAAACCTAAATCCTACCTTACTTCAGTGGCAGGCCATTTGAAAGGTTTGCAAGAAAAAAATATCAACAATTTAGAGAGTCAGAAAGAGGGGAGAAATCCTCAAAAATAAACCAAATAAGAGACACTATTAAAGCACTTTTTTTTCAAAGTTCCATCGATATTATTCCAAAACTCTATAGGAGATTAAAAAGAGACCAGGCTGTCCTTTCTGGTATAAGTGAAAAGTAGAGAGAGTATAAAGAATAAGTATCTAAGGGGACTAGTATGTAAAACTTAAAAGCTAGAAATGTAATGGATATACACATTCAGATTAGCAAACTCCTTTCAATTAAAGTAGATTTCTGGCCACAGTTCACAAATGTATAGTAGCTGTGTGTATTAATGTAGAAACTTCAAATGTCAGTATATCTCTAATTAACATGAGCACACAACTGTAAAACTGAGAAGGCACAATTTTAAATTCCTTACATTCCCAGCATTAATGCTTCCATGGGGCAGCTCCCGTTGTCATGGAAAATGGCATTCAAGCCCTATTTGTGGATTTTCACAGCTCATCTTTTTTATTTACCTGCTCTATGTCAAGATTAGCCTGGAATAATATTTTTAAAGATAATGCACTTAGACCTACTTGTCTTTAAAATCACAGATGTTCTTACTGAGGGAGCTTTGGTCTGAGCTATGCTATTTGAAACAGATTTCTTTCCATTTTAAAACACCACAAAGATCTGAATTTGTGATTCTTTTCGTTTGTTTCCTGAAAATCTATGCAATTCAAAAAAATTTCAGCTGAACCATGGCATGTGATAGTTTCAGAATAGAACAGTAGAAAAACATCAGGGATAACTAAACACTGCAGACATATGAAGACACGCAGTGGCAGAATGCTCTCTTGATCTCTTCTCTATCCTAATTTTATTTCCAAGAATATTTGTACACCAACCAAGTGAAATCCGAGATAGTGATCAAAGACAACACAGAGCTAAATTTTCTCTTAGAAAACATCATATAGTTACAATAGAAAGAGCACAAATTTTACAGTGAAGTAGAAGATTTGAATCCTTCTACTTTGTAAAAAGAAAATGAGGATGATTCCTACTCATCTTACAGCTTTTTTATGAAATACAGCTAATTCAATGTCTCCAAAATCAAGTATTATATCAACTTCAGACACTGATATTGTTATTGCCTGAAGCCTAGGGTTAAATAATTATCACATTTTGTACGAGACAATAATTTTTCAGAATCTTCTAAAAAAGAATTCACAATCAAATTACAAAAGTGTCTTAAGTAGCCTTGAAAAGCTGGGTAATTAATGAACTATTGTTTTTTACTGCCACTGTTTTTTCTGCTTTGTTTTGTTTTGTTTAACATCTATTACCGTGGTAAAACTGAATAGTCTTAGATATTGAAAATTAAATAAGAATACCAAAGGGCAAAAAAAGGTTGTCTTACAGAAGGACTATGTTGAGGAAAAAGGTAATTTTATTCTTTTAAAGAGAAAAAAAAAGTCACTAGAATAAGCTATCACTGTAAAAAAGAAGATTTTCCCCCCACAATGTTTTACTCTTTTGACCTGGGTAGTAGACATGAGTAGGTAAGATTCCAATCGGTTCTCATACACTCTTGGTGTGGCCCATTCATTATGGATGTGCAAAACAATATCCCACCTTCCTTATCTCAGAGACTGGCTTCTGCACACCTTGCTAAACGACCTGCCCGTGGCTTAAGGTATAACTTTCTGCCTTAGATCATGTAGCAAATAGCAGTTCCAGGACACGGAAAATAAGATTGATGAAAGAAATCATTGTTATTGATCGTATTTGCTTATTCTTAGGTCTAACCAGATCAATATTTCCATTGGTTTGGCTAATTTGTCATTTATTTTAAGCAATAGACAATTCCCACAATAATTTTAAAAAACAGAAACTCAAACATTCTTATGTCCTGCTGGTTTTAAAGTACTTATTTTAATCTTACCATCCTATCACATCTCTTTAACAATAAGATTTTGCAGTCAGGAGATGTTAAAGAGAAAGTTCGAGATCATTGACTCAAGGAACAGCAAAGTCTATTACCCAGGCTACTATCTGGAAATTCCCAAGCCCAGAAAATAATGGTTTTTATTCTAGTATGACTTTAGTTTCAATGACCAAACAAAATGTTATTAAAAGATGTTTTCTTTTTTAAGCCAAACTCAAGAAGAAAAACATGAAAACTACGCTCAGATTGGGGAAATTTCAGTGATAGAATGCTTGCCTAGCATGCATGAGGCCTTGGGATTAATCTCCAGAAAACATATACATCCATGCACACACAGCAAACCAAACAGAAACAACAAAACAAAGCCATCACCAAACCAAATAATACCCAGGTTCGGTGTTGCATTCCTGTAATCCCAGCTGCTCAGGTAGCATGCTTTAAGTAAAAGAATTTGGTATTGGCCTGAGCAACGCACAGTGAAACAAAACCAGAAAGAAACGAAGGAAGGAAGGAAGGAAGGAAGGAAGGAAGGAAGGAAGGAAGGAAGGAAGGAAGGAAGGAAGGAGAAAGAGAGAAAGAAAGAAAAGAGAGGAGAAGACCTATATCAGCAATTCTTCTTCTAATTTTATCCTTTTTCTTTAATAGATCACAAGAAATCTTTAAGCTAATTGGATCATCTCCATTTGTACCTAATCTGTGTTTTGAGTTGGAGGCTAGGGGGAAGAAGTGAAGAATTTGAGTGAAACTTTTGGGGGATGAAAATGTAAATTATATTTTTTTAAAAAGCCACCTTCATTATAATAATAGAAATTATATTTGCCACTTTAACAATTTTAATCATCCTTAAAGTTTACTGGTGAGAAGGACTGAATAATATCAAAGGAAAGAGAAAAAAGTAAAAGAAGGGAAACAGCTACGGTAAGATTTGGACAGTTCAAAACTATTTCCCTTTGCTCTGATAGGATAAACTTATCTCCTAGTAATCCTGCTTTCACCAAAAGCCTTTCAGCGACATTTCACACTTCTCTCTCCGTATTCTTTACCTCCTCATCCTCAGCATTATATACTTCGCAATTAAAAGCATATATGTAATCCAAATGAACCATATAGTTTATATAATTTTGTATTTTCAGCAAGAAATAAATCTTCAAATAATAAACATAAACTGATGGAATTTCATGAATATAACCATTCATGAAGCATTAAAAATACACAAATATGCTGAATTATATTAAATATGCACAGCTCTCTTTCAAAAAGTTGGCTAAAAATGCCTTGCTTAATCAATATTAGCACTGAAAGATAACCAGATTTTTAAATAAAATTTCAATGATTTCTACTCAAATTCTGAGTCACTTAAACTATAACATTACTTTAACACTTTCTTAAAAGTATGTTCTCTAAAACATTTTATAACGGTGCATTATCAAAGAAAAAATTCTCTGAGTCTTTGCTGTTATCAAATGTAAGAGAATCCCTTCAGTGTCAATAGTCTAAAACAATGTACACATACAAATACATTTTAAACTCGAGTCACATAAAGTTTGCCTCGCACAGAGGCATTCTTAATACCTATCATATATTCTGAGGTACTTCTATATAGTAAATATGCATCAATTAAATTTAGAATATTTTAATATATCTCTAAAGTTTATTTTGTTTCTTAAATTTTACTTTCTTTCCTGAGAAAATGTAGGTACTAGAATCATAGATATTATTTTGGAGAGAGGAATCTGGGTCAGAATACAACCATTTTGATGTATATTACACAGTCACAAATGAGTCTTTGGTTCCTGAGCACATAATCTCATACACTGACAGCTCTTTGAATCCTGTACCATCTCACATCTTTTTTCTGAGCACAAGCGCATTGCACTTTTCAAGTCCACATAACCAAAGATGTAAGAAGTTATAAGGGTAAATTATTCATGTGTACATAGACTAGAATCTTTAAGGTAATCCATTCCTATATTTAGGACCTGTTCCCAAAAAGTAAGATACTTAATCTTTAGTCTTATTATAATCATCCCTACACTGTGTTTTTATTTAACTGGTAATATAAATATTTTCTTTTACCAGTTCTAATCATTTCTATATTCCTCCCAAGGAAACAGTAACAAAACTAAAAACAGTTATAAAACGCTTACCAAAACACTAATAAAAATTCATGAACAAAAGGAGTCAAAAACTTGCTTAAAAACTGAAACTAGTATACTAGACAATGAGAAAGTAGCAAATAAACCAATACTTACAATTACGCACGAAAAAAAATCAGCCCCAGCACCCAGAAATCACTGGTAAATTGCCTTTGAATTCATGAAAGTGACCTAAAAAGTGACACAATAAAATAAAAAGCATAAGTTAATTGCATTTATACATCTCATCAAAAAATATATATTCTAACTGCATATCATACTATTTTTTAACTCAGGCACTGGTTCTCATCTACTCTAACCTCTTTTTCCAAGCTGATGATACCAAAAGAAAGAATAATTTTATTGTCCTATATCTAGGAATACAACACCTCCATCCATTACGTTTTTTTAGAAAATTGTCAGTAATAAAGTTGATGTTTAAATGTACAAAGAAATAAAATAAAAGGGAGGTTTTTATTTTCTTTTTGGTATGTTGACCTTATTTCTTTTTTTAACTCATTTTATTGATACGTATAAGTGCAAAATTTAAAGTTTACAATGAAATTTAGCATTTTGTGCACCTACATATCTTGTCAAGGTGACAAGTACTTTCCCATTCTCCTTTTGTCCCTAAAAGGGAGATCTTAAAGAAAGGAATAAAACAAGTTACATTTGAACAACATATTCAGCTCTGATAATTCAAATGAACTAGCTTCGTGGAGAAATTACTGATTGCGTTCAGTAGAAATACTTTATAGGTAGAATTAATAAGAAAGAAGGGAATTTGGGGCCAAAAGGCCAACTCAAATTCTTAACTAGCATAGTCACTTTGTGCCTCTAAATATCCATAGTTTCCTCTCTCTCCAGAAGCCCCATGCACTAGAAGGTAGTTCAGTAGTTTATTTTTATTGTTTGGTCTCAATCCAGTATATTTTAGTTCCATGAAAACAAAGACACTTTGTTGCAGATGCTGTATTCTTTCCAGAATGTTGAGATGGCTTTCAAATGAAAGTAATAATGGACGTTGAGTTCCTAATTTAGGTCAGAAAATTTCCAAGGCTCTAGGGATTGGTTTGATTCATTCTGTATTTTTAAACTATAGCCAGTAAACATGTAGGTTAGATAGGCTTAATTAGGTTTTAACAAAACCCTTCTTTCTGGAAAATAAATGTTTGTCAACATCATTTATAGGAACTACTGTGCCCAACTTTGGAATCATAGCAAAGATGATCTTTACAAAAGGTTATGTCTCAGCATTTGAAACAAAGCTGGGATTTAAAATAAATATCCAATTCAGCATGTCCCGAGTACCTAAAAATACAGTTTTATGTAAATGACCCAGATAATTTATTCTATTTTCTAGTCTAACTGAGAGATAATAAAGGTTTGGATATTTGGATAGCTTTAAATATCAATTGCGAATCACCAATAGTTTTCTCTTTTAGACCACCTGTTCTATAACGCCTACTGCTATTGGAGCAAGAAGCACAGAAGAGTCTTGCCAGGCGTAAGTAGCTCTAACATTAGTTTAGGGTTTACTCCCTCTCCCATTAGATGGCCTTCTGAGGTTTGGAGCCCCTGGAAAGTAACTTTATCTGGGACGTCACAACTCTACCTGCTCATACTCTGTGAATATCAAAAACCAACCCAAAAAAGCTATCTTCACATTTTATTTCCTAAGGTATAAATTATAACTTCATTGTAATGAAATTAATGACAAAATAAATCCATAGGAAAGTGCTGCATAGTTAAAAGGATTTTTAGCATACCAATATATTCATTTTTAATGTCAATTTTAAGGACATTTATTGGAATTATTAAAAACATGTGACATATCCTAATGCTTCATTTTCAAGTAAAGAATAGAGGAGAAAAGTGAAAGAAACTGTAACCAGAGAAAACTCTAGCTAACAGAGTTCTACTTTTTCAAGCACAGTACGGAAGGAAATACTTTTAATCTTGAAAAAAAAAAAAAAACCAATTCTAGACATTCAGGGTAGGTAATATTCTAACATATACCCACACAAAGTCAATAAATTATATTTGTCATATCAGTGCAATCCTGCCATATGAGTTATTAGCAACAGTGAATCACATTATCAATTCACTTGCACTGTGAGTGAGAACTGTGACAAATAATTAAAGGAGAGCAACTACATAAGGTCACAGAGTTCATTATCAAGGAAAAAAATGACTTTCATGCATACTTAATTATACAGAGATTTTGGGGAATAAACAGGCAACATTTTATCACAGACAAAGAGTTAAGAAGTAGTGCATACAAATCTTATAAACTAATTATTTAAGAGTAGAAGAGTTTAGGCTAAAGAAAATATTTCTAAAAATAAAATTACCACATGGGTCCTGAGGTCAACACAAAGTAAGAAGAAACAGAAGAAAATGCCAGAGGAAAAGCACAATCTGTTCAGTAAGAAGCAGTTTTCAGGACACGTCACCATCTGTGTCTATGGATTCATCCAATCCTCTGTTAGCTCCTTCAGCAAGTAGTGATCGTGGGCCAGGGACCACAACAGCCAGTAATAACACAAAGGTTTTAATTTTTTTAAGTGGTCTTCTCCCTCAAGGATTTCATTCACTAATGCTATCTGCGTCACAGATTTTCACACCAAACCATGACAGTAGAATGACCCGTGTCATTAGTTGTAAAATATTTTACACATTTCTAACATATGAAAATTTTAGAAATGCAATGGCATATGTATACAATGGAATATTATTCAGCCATTAAGAAGAAAATTATGTCATTTGCAGAAGAATAAACGCAATTGTGGCCATCACATTAAGCACTATAAATCATATACAGAAAATTAAATAGTGCACACTTTCTCATATTAGAAGCCTAAAATATAAATAAATAAATGAATAAAATAAAGGAGAGATGATATAAAATTAGAAGGCTAAAGGAAAGGTATTGGAAGCAGAGAGAGGTAAATAAGAGAGAAGCAAAGGGACCAGAAAATGATCCAGATACATCACATGTATGTAATGTATGTACCAATTACTCAAAATGAACATCACTCGTCCACATTGCAAATGTACACTAACAAAAAGGCATTGCTACAAATACTTCAACATAAAAACGCATTTTAAAGATCTTTTGTAAAGACACAAAGTATAAGCAAGCAAAAGAGGCAAATAAGAGTAACTGTAGGAAACAGCAAGACAGATTTTATGGAGAGCAAGAGGAGATGTGGGAGGGGAGGGAAGGCAATGTGGGAAAGGAAAACAAAGAGGATGAAGATGCAACAGACATGTGCACTAACGCCTCAAGTTGAATGTAATTATGTATTGCAAATACATGCTTATAAAAATAATTCAGGAAAAAATAAAATATTTTATCATGTTAAGAAAATTTAATGGGAGAGCTACAGCATTAAAACGATAAATGTATAATGCAGTATTTTTGACTACCATTACAAATCCTTGTAGCAGATCTTGAGAACTCATTCATTGGGATTAGCTACGTTATGTCTCTTGATTACAATCCTCCAACCCCCCTTCTCTATCCCTGGCAACCAGCCTTCTGTAGCCCAGGCTGATCCTGAACTCACTATGGATCCCAGGCTGGCCTTGGACTCACAGCAATCCTCTTGCCTCAGCCTCTCAAGTGCTAGGATTACAGGCGTGCGCCACCTCGCCCAGCTTGCTAGGCAAGCGCACTTTAACCACTGAGCCATTCCTCCAATCCTTTCATTGTATTTTTTTAAAAGAATCTAAAGAGGAAATCTGAAATGAAGAAATACAAATGTCCAATATAATGTTAACATAAAATATTAATCTTCCAAATAATCAAAGGAATGTAAATAAAATGGTTTCTCTATGATAAAAGTTAAATACATTATAAAGTGGATTTATAAAAAGTATTGGTAAATATTAAGAATTTGTATGTGTCATTGATGAGATTATAACTGAGTATAGCTTTTCTGAACAGCAATTTAACAGCAAGTGTTAACATTTTTTTCCCCATTTTATTGATATGTACACATGCAGAATTTAAGGTTTACAATGGAGTTGAGCATTTTGTGCACATACATTTCTTGTCAATGTGACAAGGGCTTTCCCGCTCTCCCTTTGTCCTTCCCCCTATCCTCCCTTCCCTTCCCTAAACCCCTCCCCACCCCATCCCCCTCTTTCCCTTTGTCTTCCGTTTAAAGTTCCATGAGATGGTTGTGATCTGGGTCTCTCATATCAGAGAGACCATCCGATGTTTCACCTTCTGCTTCTGACTCACTTCACTAAGGACGATATTCTCAAGTTTCTTCCATTTGTCTGTGAAAACCTCCACGCTGTTGGACCTTACAGATGCGTAGTATTCCATTGTGTGTAAGTACCACAGTTTGTGTATCCACTGGTCTGTTGATGGGTATTTTGGTGACTTCCATATTCTAGCTATTGTTAGTTGTGCTGCTATGAACATGGGTATACATATATCTCTGTTGTATGTTGTTTTGGCCCCTTTTGGATATATTCCCAGGCGGGGTGTCGCCGGATCAAAGGGGATATTTATTTGTAGTCTTTTGAGAGCTCTCCATACTGCTTTCCAGAGTGGTCAAAAGAATTTACACTCCCACCAGCAGTGCAGGAGGGTTCCTTTCTCCCCCACAGCCTCGCCAGTATTGATTGCTATTTGATGTGTTGATATAAGCCATTCTCTCTGGAGTGAGATGGTATCTTAGCGTTGTTTTGATTTGCATTTCTCTTATGGCTAGAGATGTTGAGAATCTTCTCATGTATCTATTGGCCCTTTGTACTTTCTTGTGAGTGAACTGCCTCTTCATTTCATTTGCCCATTTTTCAATAGGATCCTTTATTTTGATGGGCTTAATTTTCTTTAGCTCCCTGTGTATTCTAGTTATGAGTTTCTTATCTGAGGTGTTAGTGTTAACATTTTTAAACTTCACATCCTTTTGATCTAAAATGCTACTCCAAAACATGCTAAAGAACTAATTACAAAAAGGTTAAAGATATATTAGATATTATACATATGTATATTATATATGTGCATATATTTCATAGTATTAAACATATTATGGAATTTTTATAATAACCCAAAATTGAAAGTGACTAAATTGATATGTAAACTTTGGTACACTTAACACTACACTGTAAGTATTAAAATTATGATATATATTTGCTGACATAAATAAGGCTTTAATATATTTTAACTAAAAATATGACATTTCTACTAAGAAAGAATTTGTAGAAAATCAAATATATAGATGTATATATGAAAATCAAATATAAATATATATATATGTAAGCTTAACAAAGTACAATTTCACATAAGACAATTCATGTTGGGCAGTGAATTATAAGTTTAATTTAATTTTTTATTCTATTGTACTATTTATATTTTTAATATGTAACAGGTCTGATGTATCCCAAATAATAATGCTATATCCAAAATTCAGTATGTCACTTACACAGCCAAAAAATCATGTCTAGAATAACTTGTTGTTATCCTGGAAGTGAAAGCCAAATAATTTTTTAAAACTTCAGAATTATAGGGCAACTTCAGACAAGTATCCTGACATCAAATGAAAAAAAAACATAATCATTTTCACAAAAGCATGTCCTAATCTACCATAAATAGCTAACAGATCAAAGGTAAACAGCAAATAAAAACATTGTTACCTGCCCATATAATTAGACTTTAAAAGCTTTCAAGCTAAATTTTTTAATCCTGCTTAAAGCTCTGTCTCTAAGCCACACCCATTTATTTTCTTTTTTAACACACACCTCATTCTTCTTTTTATTATTTAATTTAGCAAAAATGTTCAAGCCTCAGTTAAACATCTGGGTTAAATGACCTTGAGCCACAGTCAATGAGTCTAAGGTATTATTTACAGCATTAAAGTACTTCTAAATACACCTGGAGCAAAATTTTATTCACTTTTACTTTAAATTATAGCCTTATGTTTTAATTTTTTTAAAAAACGTTCTTCAATTTTTGATTCACTGTTTTAATAATGTTATACATAGTGAAACACTATTAAAAATTACCTTTAAAAGCACTGATTTTTCTCAACCTACTTTTGGGGAAAATATCAATGTCTGGTCTCCAACATATCAAAATAAAATTTGAAAAGACATCTTGTATGTGAAATCAAATGATTTTTCTAAATATGTCACTTTGCGTTGAAACTATTATTATCCCTTTTCTATCAATTCCGAGTAAAAAAAAACCACTCTTTACTATGATTATCACCTTTTGTTAGAGGCTAAATCTGTGTGTCTTGAACTCCACAATAATGAGCTTTACTTTTCTTCTTAGTAAATATATAAAGCAAATCAGAAATTAAATTTAACTATTACTTTGAGAGAAATTAGAGTTTCAAAAGAATTAATACAAAGCTAATACCCAATCTTTTAATTAATATCTAAGAACATAATACTAATAAACAGAAAATAAAGTGCTTCCTACTAGTATTTGTATCTTCTAAGGCAAAGAAGTCGTGCATTTACCCCCAAAAAAGTTAAATGTCATCATGTGACTTTTTTACCACAATAAAATTATAAAATAAAGATAAGAACACTTCTCAGATAACAACTTAAGGTGCTACATAGTTCAACACCTTATTTTCCTGAAAGAAGATCTTACTTCCTCAAAAAATAGAAATTGCACCTATTTTTAAAATTCTCTAAAGACAGTTATTTTGAAATGAACTCACAGTTGCCTATTCACATATTCTATGCTGGTTAATCTACATATTCAGTATTACTTCAGCATTAAAGTTCATAAAAGAAACACTGAAAAAGCATTTAGAGGAAAAAACACTAAGAACTTTTTTTATTTTTTGTACTGTGGATTCAAACCCAAGGACTTCATTCTGAGCTTCATACATCCTCAGACCATTTTTATTCTTCCATTTTGAGACAGGGTCTCACTTGGTCACTATTTTGCCCCAGCTGGGCTCGAATTTGCTATCCTCCTGTCCCAGTCTCCCAGAGCCACAGCCTCTAAAAATCTTCATATTATAGTACCCGTATTACATTGGAATGGCTACGTATTCTAAAAATAGTAGTGGGAATAAATCTTAGAGATCAGGAGTCTAGCGATTTTCAAACTTATCTCAGAACTCCTTCAAATCATCCTAAAATGTATTAAGTCCCAAAGTTAGCGTTATATTTACTAGTACTTATAACTTTTGAAAATAGAACAAAAAAATTTAAAGGTTATTAATTCATTTAACAATGATGTATTTATTATACAGTAATATAACCTATGTTACTAATATAAGCATATTTTCAAAACAAAAATTAGAGACTGGCATTGTTTTACATTTGTTTGCAAATCTCTTAATTGCCTGATTTTTAAAAAGATAGCTAGATTCTCATGGATACTATTGCACTCAATCTGTTGACATGTGTTCAGCTGGTATGAGATTATGAAAAGTGTCCATTTTCACATAGATGCGTATTTGGAAAGAGGCAGAATGTTTTAATGGCCTTTTCAGATGATTGTGACTATTCTTCTTTGATACTATATCAAAATATGACAAGCAATTATTTCTCATAGATTAACTGCAATATGCAATCTGAAACCTAAATAACAAACTCTTTGTACTCTGTTACTTAAAATTCCTTAAAGTTTAAATAAATCTTTTGTCCATGCATGACTTTGTAACATCATATACCGGATCACTGAAAAAAAAAAAGACAATCTGATTCACTGAGTCATGCAGATCTTCAAAACTTCGATGCATTTCATTATACAATATTTTTAAATCATGTTTCTTAATATCACCACCAATCTTACCAGAAAAGTTTTTAAGTATATGAGGAAGCCATCAGGTTCACAATGGTACATACAAGCTTTCCAAACCACTCGTTTTCTCTTGAAAGCTCAAATTTTATTGATAAAAACCAGTGTCAGTTGCTTTTCTTAAAATCAGCAGGCTTGTTTTGTTTATTTTTTTAAACCATGTCTGCTAAGCACCAAGTTTAGCTAACCTTTGTGTGCCTATTAATCATTCTTTCAAGAAAAATTGTACCCCACGAAAAAAACTGTTACTTCACCTCAAGCACACAAGTGACTTTCCTCAAGATCCTCATAATAGTAAATATGTACCATGAGTACTTTATGTATTCCTTCTATTTCAGAATATTAAAAATATTCTTGAGAATTAACAAAATTGATAATTTTACTGCTTCACCCACAATATTAACTGGCTTTTTGTTCATTTTTTTCATGAACGATGAGAATTAAAATTTCAATAAGTCTAATATATCTTGTGCTGCTATCTTGATTTGTGCTAAGGTACCAGCAATTTTTATTTAAAATTGCATTGTTTGGTCAGTGCAACTGTCAATATAATGAAAAAGGTAATTTTGCATGAAGATGAAAATACTGATTTTGAAGACCTTCTGAAAGAGTCTCTCTCATTGCTGACCAGGGTCTGTGGACAACTTTATGATAACTGCTGATCTACTTTGATATTCTATTTTGCTACTAAGCAAATCATCTACCTTAATAGCCTACCATAACTAGTTTTTGGAGTGTGTCTCTCTTGTTTGTTTTGCGGTACAAGGACTAAACCCAAGGCTTTCACTCTGAGTCCCATCCCAGCCCCTCTCCATCATTTTTTTTTTTTTTTTGAGATAAGGTCCTGCTAAATCATTGAGTTGCACAGGAGGGGCTCCTGCCTCAGCCTCCCACGGTGCTAGGATTACAGGCATGCACTACCACACCTGTAGCTAGTATCATATATAAATGATGATTGAAATTTATATTTTTTCTTTACTCTTTCCAAAAGAACAATATCAATGTGTGGAAATGACAAGATGGTTTAGTTAGTTCAAGACAAATCTTTAAAACCAACAGAAAAAGTTTCTTCAGAAAATAGAATTTGTCAAAGGTGAGTTCAATAACTCTGTCACAAAGATTGTAAAAAGAAATCTTAACATGGAGTTGTACAAGTAGGAAGTTATACCAAATCTTAGCTGACTGTATAATCACCTAGAAAGCTTTCATAAAATTCAAAGGTGTACACTCCACTCCAGATCTATTAAATCACAATCTACTTGAGTGGTCAGAAATTTTCTTTTTTTTTTCTTTTATTTTAATTTTACAGGTGACTATAGCAGCTCACTTGGCTTGAGATTGATGTCCAGAAAACAGTATGCCTATTCTCCTCTAAAGTCATTAGCAATTGCTATCACTCTAATAATTAATGTTACAGTTGCATATTCAAACTCACCAGGAACACTTACACTGCGTTGTAACATATTTTAAGACTACTTTTATAGATGGCCAGTATCAAGGTATTTCTAGATCCGAAGAAAAAGAATTAATGTCGCAGTTCATAGGTCCCCAAGTTCACCTCTGCCAACATGTACAGCTGAGTTGTAAATCAGAAAGGATTGCCTAAGCCTGACATAATTTCACAACTGCCAATAATTTATTGCTTCTTGAAATAATTCAAGAAGAGATATCTGTGAATAAGGATAGGCATAAAAGTTTCTATATAAAAATAGATTAGGCTTTTGTTGTTGTTCTTGTGTGTTTCTTCCTGTTTATTTGTTTCTTGGTTTTGCAATACTGGGTTTGAACCCAGGGCTTTCATTCTGAGCTCCATTCCAGCCCCTTTTCATCGTTTACTTGAGACAGGTTCTGCTAAGACATACAAAAGGTATGTCTTTACAAAGACATTTTACAAAGATGGCTTGTCACTATGAACCAAGATCAAAATAAAGATCACAAACTTCCAAAGTTATTCACATAATCTCCACATGACTTACTGGAGGAGAACAAAAACACTCTTGACTTTTGAGATATTACTACAGAAAAATGCTATGTATTTCATAAATACAACATAAAGTAACAAAGCCATTTGACCAGAATGAAACAAAAATTTGGCACAGGGTTAAAAAAATTTTGGCGACATATTTTGTAACTTTTAAAACAAAAACACTGGCAATGGATCAAAATAAGTTTTTTGGAATATATTTTGTAACTTTTCACGCAATAAGCTTGCAATATTTTATCCTTTCCTTTATGACCCCTGCTTTTCTTAGCAAAAATAAAAATACTTCTCTGAAAAAAGTACCTTTTAGTGTATTAATATTTCTTTTTTACTCATAACGTGTCTGATTCCAGGCATTTATGATGTCATTTAATAACAAAAGACAACAAAGGAAGTTTGTATGGGTAGAATTAGAGAAAAAATGAGTATCAAAACAAAATTCTCAGACGACCTATCTCAGAACTTGATACAGTGCTTATTAAAATCTTTCTTAAAATTGAAAACTTAAAGAAAAACAGTCACCAAAACAGTTAACTTGGTTTTAGACTGATGTCCAGGAACTTCTATGTCACCATCAGTCCCTACCACTCCAATATTACAGTTGAATATTTTACCCACACTCACTAGGAATATTCACTTACACAGTAATGTAATGTATCTCTACCCAAATCTACTGATTCTGTGATTGTAAACTATAGCCTAGGAATGTATGTTTAAGCATACTGCCCAGGTAATTCCTACCAGGCTGACATTCAAGATCTGCTGGAAATAAATGTGGGTAAACTCATAAAAACTGTAGTGGAACAATGAAGATTAAGTAACTATATAAAATGTTTTTATCTTACATAAGTTCTCAATGATTTTGGAATTCTTGCTTCTCAAAAATAAAACATTTTCTAAAATGTAAGGTAGTATTAGAAATTAGACATGGAATTTAGCTTAAATATTAAGTTTTAGTTGTTACTGAGTGGGGATTTTTCCTTTTCAATTTGAGATAAAGATACAAACTCTCCAGTAATTCAATCAACATTTCTAAGAGCCCACAAGATGAGCAGTATAAGTAGACATCTCTGTGGATGCAGAACAATAAAGCACAATCCCAGATCTCCAGCAGCTGACAATCTGGATTCATTATGAAATACATACTGTAGGTAGAAAAGCTTCACGTCACAGTGCATTATCATTCTGAGAAAGAGGAGAGGATTCCAATCCTGCCTCCATTTTCTCTCCAGAGTTCTGCTTACAGAGGATGAGTAATGTGGCAGAACATTTAAAAAACGGTCATCTAACAAAATCTTGTCAGTAAATACAATTTTAAGCTCGTTATCTTTTGATCAGGCTACTGTTTTCCATGGAGTTAGTTAATGGAAACAACTGAAATAGGGCTGCCCTTTGTACTTGGTCTATGTAGTTAAACCAAGATTAATTTAAAGACATCTAAAAAGGATCAATCTTGATCTTCACCTTAAGAAACTTGCTTGTTGCCACTCTGAGCACTGCTTCCTCTCACCACAAATAATGTCTTTGGTAATAGGGCTCTGTACTTGACAGAATCAAGCAAGTAACACCAAGTAACCTACGTGAAATGACACCACCTGTTGTGCAAATATGTACTTAGATGACTATAAAAATAACAGCTGCATTATCAACTGGATATAGACCAGAACAAATTATATGAATACAGAAAGTCAACATGGTCTGAACTTGCTAAAGTGCTTAACACTTTATATTATTTAAGCATTTCTCAATTCATAATAGAAATTTAAAAGGGGAGAGATCCCAAAAAAAGAAAAAATAAAGATCTGGTAATGATGAGCTAATTATCCAAGAGTCCTAATTCCAAGAATATATAGAAATTACTCATCACTGACTGAATACTTGCTCTATACCAAACACTTTGTTAAGCTCTAGAAAAAATAAAAATAGCTAAAGTAGAGTTGATGATTTCAAAGAGTTCATAACCTAGCAGAGAAAAATAAGTACAGCCTTATGTAAAAGGTTAGGTGAAAAAATCAGAATATAAAACTATATAATCTTATTTTCTAAAACTAAAGAATATTCATTTTCTCATAACTATTATCTTTATTAGAATATGTTTGCAATACATAATAATTATATTCAACTTGGGGAATGGGTAGATATACATATTATATTTTAGTTATTTGTACTTCCCCTGCCTCTCCTCACTCCCCTCTACATAGGAGCACCTTCATAATTCCACAAAGAATATGTATTTTCAAATGGAACTATTATCATTCTTCTTTCAAGTGTTCTATAAAGATTAGACTTATGAAAACGATTTCTAGATGCCCAATGTCTCCTATAAATATTTTTCCTTTTCTTTTTTTTTTCCTGAGACTCAACTGCAACGTGTTTAAGTCACAACTTACATGATGTGGTAGCTGCTATAGCCACTTACTTTTAAAGAAGAGTGATTTAAAGGCCACAAGCTTCTAGAGCTGTGTGTGGGGCACCAATACTACATCAGTACATCAGAAATAAACACATGACTCCCTTAGGACCCTGTGACAAGTTGGGACAGAGTTTTCATTTTAAATTAAAGTTTCAATTATTAGACTTATGTCCATGCTAAAAGGAAAGTAAATAACTCCAGTCACTATATCTGTAAAAAGAGATATTTGGCATTCAATTTCCTCATAAAATATCAGTTTCACTACTTTTCTCTTGCACTTAAAAGTCATTTTGTAAAATGGAAGCAAGTTAAGTGTCTAAATTGTAAAAAAAAAAAAGTTTTTCCAGCACCATCACCGTCTCATATCCCCAGTATTTGATAAGTACCAATGTCTGTAATTTTTTCTGTTCTGAAATCTCAATCTCAGTCCTGTTTGTTGATTTCCTTTTCTCCGACCCCAAGTGAGATCTGATAAAACTATGTGTGTGTGTGTGTCTGTGTGTGTGTGTGTGTGTGTGTGTGTGTGTGCATGCGTACACATATGCATGTATGTACGTACACAGGTAAAATGGCCTGTTAGGCAATATGCAATTCTATGTTCCCAATTACTGTGCTAATGCCAGAACTGGGACAAAAAATCATCTTTTTTAATATGAAGAGATAGAGGAAATGAACAAAGCTCCCCAATGTTCAAATTCTAGCTCTAATTTCATCCCATGAACAGCATTTCTACAGAATTCACACTAAGAAAGGAAGACAACTATCAAATTCCATAGGCCAAGTTTCATTCAATTGACATTCAAATTCTCATAGTTATTTATGAACAAAGGATTACTATCAGCATTTTATAAATAAATCTGAAATTCAGTTTATATTCCACTAAATAATTCCAAAAGTAGTTAGTGGTACACTCAACATTCAAACTCACAAATTCTGGTTTCAAACCTCAAGCATTTTTTCATTTTCATTTAAGTACCATTCCCAAATATTTCAGCTCCTAGACTACTCAAACCTATTTGGTACTCATAACAAAGAGCTTCTTTTAGGAAATTTGGAATCCTGCCCTATTTTATTGTTTGGGGTGGATTCATTGTTGCTTTTCATTTCTTTTTACTGTATTTCAACAGCTGGTTTATCTTTGTGTCATTATTGTTATTTTGGTTTGTTTTCTGCTCTCTGAGTAGTATTGGAAATCTATCTCTACAAAGAATGCTGGTCACTAACAAGACCCTCATAGAAAACTGGAAGAGACAGCCACACTAACATTTGCACAAATCTCAACATAGGAACACATGAAAAAGGAAAATAGCAAGGCAAATGACTCCTCTGAAGGTCTATAATTTGTCAGTGCTGAATATAATGATATTAAAATGGCAAAGAATTCAAAAAACAGAGTTTTGAAGTGAATAATGACTTCAAAGGGATACAAATTAGCAGAAAGAAATAGATGCCAAGAAATTAGCACAAGAAATAGATGCCAAGTCGCTTATCCAAAGAAAATACAGGGACAAGATGAATTAACTGATGAATCTTACCAAACATTTGAAGAAAAACTAACACTAATGCTCCTCAAACTATGAAATAGGAAAAAAAGGAATGCCTTCAAACTTGTGCTATGAGGCTAATATCACTCTGATATCAAAAGCAGTCAAGGGGCTGGAGGAATCGCACACAGCTTAAAGAACTTACCTTGCAACCTCAAGGCCCTGAGTTCAATTCCCCAGCACCACATAAAGCTGAGTATGGTGGTACACACCTGTAATCCCAGCACTCAGGAGGCTGAGGCAGGAAGATTGCCATGAGTCCCAGGCTAGCCTGTGCTACAAAGTGAATTCGGGACCATCTTGGGCTACAGAGTGAGACCCTGTCTCAAAAAAAAAAAAATGTTTTTGGTAACCATAGACAAAAAAGTTTTTTAATAAAATACTTACTTTCAGACAGAATTTAACAACACCTTAAAAACATCACACATGATTATCAAGTTGGTTTTATTCCAGAAATGTGAGAATGATCAACATGTACAAATTAACAAATATAATACCCCATGTAAATAGAGTGAAGCAAAAATTAAATAAGCATCTTATTAGGAGAAGAAAAGGTGTTTGATCTCAAATGAAACATCCATTCATAATAAAAGCCCTGAAAAACTAAATATAGAGGGATCATACCTTACGGTGGTAAAAGCTATATATTACAAACTGATAGCTGACATCATAGTTAATAAACAAAAACTGAAAATATTTTCTCTAAAATCAGGGGGAAAAACGTGTGTCCACTATCACCACATCTATTTCACTATGTGAAATTTTAGCCAGAGATATTAGTAAATGAGAAAAAAAACTAAAGGGATATAAACAGAAAAAAAGTAAAATTATACTTATTTGAAGATGATATGATTCCATACAAAGAAGAACCTAAGACTATACCAGAAGACTTTTAGATTTGATTAACAAATTCAGGAAAGTAGTACAAAACCAACATTAAAACATTGATAGTTTTTCTATAAAGCAATAATAAATTATTTGAGAAAGATATCATAGAAGCAATTCCATTCACAACCCCAAATATATGTAGGAATCAATCTAACCAAACAAGTAAAAGACTTCTACTAGTGAAATTATAAAGCACTGAAGAAATAAATTGAAGAAGATACCAAAAAATGGAAAGATCTTCCATGTTCATGGATTGGTAAAATTAATAGTTAAAATGACCATATTACCAAAAGTGGTCTACAAATTCAATGCAATTCCTACAAAATACCAATAATGTTCTTTGTGGAGCTAGAAAAAAAGTCCTTAAATTCACAGAGAATCAGAAAAGACCAAGAATAGCCAAATAAATCCTGAACAAAAGGGCATGAAGGGGCTGGAGGAATGGCACAGCCATTAAAGTGTTTGCCTAGCAAGCTCAACATCCTGAGTTTGATTCCCAAGTACCACATAAAGCTGGGCCAAAGTAGATATGCACACCTGTAATACCAGCACTCAGGAGGCTGAGGCAGGTAGATTGCCATGAGTCCAAAGCCAGCCTGGGCTACACAGTGAGTTCAGGACAAGCAGAGTGAGACCCTGTCTCAGAACAAACAAAAAAGAGCATGCAGAAAGTATCACAATACTTAATATCATAATAAACTTTAAAGCCAGAATAACAAAACAGTGTGATACTAGCACAAATATAGACAGGCAGACTAATAGAATAGAAGACACAGGAATAAACCCACATAATTCTTGCCATCTGTCTCCCCACAAAGGAATCAAAAACACATATTAGAAAAAAGATGGCTTTCTTAAGCAAATGGTTACAGAAAAAGTAGATATGCATAGGTGGAAGACTAAAACTGGATACCTGTCTTTTTCTACAAAAGTCAAGTTGAAACAGATCTAAGACCCCTGCATGATACCTAAAACTTTGAAAATATTAGAAAATACAAGACAAACACATAAAGCCAGACATACATCTTGAAGAATTCCTGAATAGGACTCCAATAGTGCAGAAAATAATAGCAAGAATCAACAAATGAGAATGTGTCTAGTTCAAAAGTTCAGACCATGAGAGGAAACAACCAACCGAGTGAAGAGACAGCCCACAGAATAACAGAAAATGCTTGCCAGCTGCTATTTCAACAGTGTTAACGTCTACAGCAAAGGTAGAGAACGCTCAACCTGCAGGCAGCAAATGGCCAATGAAATCATTTGGTCCACCACACCAAGGCCTAACCAAAGAGAAGCCATTTCAGCTATCACATGAAGAGTGAGTTAATTAAATGCTTTGCCAAACATAGCGAGCTAATTTTTGATTTAAGTTGATAACTGTGAGACACGTCATAAACATCCAAGTGACTCTTGGCAGGAAAAAAAAAAAAGGCCCCATCCCTGAACTGAATACATAGAGAACTGTAAAAATAAATAAATAAATAAATAAATAATAAAAAAAACCTAACACCAAAAAAATCCCAATCAATAAATGGGCAAATGGATTGATCAGACTGATCAGACATCTCTTAAAATTATAAATGGCCAATAAGTACATGAAAAAATGCTCAGCATTTTTAGCCATTAGGGAAATGCAAATGGAAACTACATGGAGATTCCATTAAACCTCAGTAACCATGTCTATTTAAAAAAACCAGAAAATAACAAATGTTGGTGAGGAGTTATGAAAAAGGAACTTTCATATACTATTGGTGAGGATATAAACTACTACAGTCACCTTGGATATCAATATGGATGTTCCTCAAAGAACTAAAATTAGAACATCAAATGACCTAGCTGTACAACTCCTCAGTACATAAATGAAGAAAAGAAATTAAGTATATTATAGGACTCCTTGCACATATACACACACATACACACACACATACACACACACACACACACACACACACACACACACACACGTACACTCAGGTTTACTGGAGAACAAATTCACAACAACAGGCATGGAATCCACCCGGGTACTTATTGCTTATTAATAGATAAATGAATAAAAATGTGATATGTACATAGAATTTGAATTTTAATATATTTGAAATGTATATTTCAAATAAGTGAATAAATTTTGCATCTTTGCAAAACCTTCATAGTCTCTGACACATAAATATCTTTAATGCTGTAAACAAAAAGAAAAGCAGGCTACCTGGCAAGGCTGTATTATTAAACTATGGTACCCAATATACAGCTGGCAAATTAGTTACAACCATTTTTGTCTACTCCTTGAAGTCAGTACAATTGACTAAATCTAAAAACAAGGCTCTGAGATTTAACACTCCAGTATGACAGCCTCAGAATAATTGAAGCACCTTCAAGATGGCATGCAGTTTTTAAAATATATTATAAAATATTGTTAGGCAAATCAAAGATGAGAGGAATTTTAGTCTTGTGCTAATAAATACCAGAGTAAACACTGCAGAACACATTCATATAAAAGACAGGAAAACAAGTCATAACTGGGCCCAGATAGGTCCACTGAACTTATACTTTATAATTTTAATAATATTTTATTATATTTTAACTAAGCATACTTGAGCAATAAACAATTCTTTCTTCCATTTGATTTTGCTCATTTTCTGGCACACATAACCTCTGAGAATTCAGTGAATAGTCAACATTTTATGGAAAGTAAACTGCCTACTGTAAAATAGGTTGAATCAAACATTATTTCAATTTGACTCCCTTCTTTGTAAACACACCTCAATGAATATAAGAACATTCAAGATATAATTTTAACAGGACATTTCACTTTGATACTCTTGAATGTAACTTTATTGTGGCTTCCACAAATATCTCTTTTCATTTCAGTTAATCTTCTCTGTCTTTAAAACTAATTTAACTATCTACAAGATCTCATTTTGTGTACAATCAAAAAGGATATGAAATATTTACCAATATGTCACATCAGAACAAACAGAAATGAAAATGCAAAAGAGGTAAATGTTGCCACTGTTAAAATTCAAAAGCTGTTAACTCACAAATTAGTAAATTGCCACATGCTTCCACCCCATTTGCTCATATACTTTACAGACTCCCAGTTCTTGAATTCACACTTAAACCTAAAGGTAGTTTTACTTGTCTCTTACTTGTTAAGATCAAGAACTTGTTTTTCATTTTTAACCAACTGTAGTCTATGGTCCTATTTGCCTTAATCCTGCCTAATTCCTCTTTTTTTTTTCTGCAATAGGTATTTATGGGCCATCTGATCCTGGTCTAAAAGTCACCTAAAAGAGTAACTCTTTAATTGTCTCAGCATGCATTTCTTATTGTAAAACCTTTTTAGAGTAAGTATTATCTTTCCTTGTATAAATCTATATAATATATTCCTGGGGAAGTGTCAATAAATGCTTATTATGCTACATTTTTAAACAAAAGATAATTCAGTTAACATAAAAAATATTTTATTGCATATCAATTTACCTATCAAATCCATTTTAAAATCAAATCTCTATTTTAGGATAAATTATGATTATTAACATCCTATTTTTTGCTTCCAATTTAACAGTTTATCAAGGATTATTCTGAACTTATATAGAGTAATACTATTGTTATATGTTGTCTCATCTTGAAGATTAATACTAAGATGATGTAGGTTGGGAATACATTATAGAAATGCTTCTGGTATAATAGTTAATTTTTATTCATTTTCCACGATGGGTGGAAAAAGCAAATAATTCTTCTCACAGGTTGACTGAAGGCAAATATAATAAAAAAAAACTCCTCCAAATTTTTAATTCAGTTAAGAATCTGATTATGGTGAACAGAAGATGAATTTACAACTCAAAATGATTTACAAGGCAAACAGAAAAGCATAGCAATGGGGGGCGGTAGTTTCTGAGGAAATATATATAAATATCTTTGATGGCTATACTATAAGAAAAGGTTCATTCTGAATGATGCATAGTGCATTCTTACTGCATGGCAATTTATGAACAACTGTATTCTTTCTTGGAAACTAATAGAATTTTTCTCTTTTTAAAAAATGTTATTTAATTTTCTATTCTGCTGTAATGGCACACGGACGAGTTGCTACAGATGATGATGACAGAGCTACAAGGTTTACCACAGCTTCAATTGCCAGTGCTCCCACCCATAGAGTGTCATCCTCAGAAACCATCTGGTGCTCCTTCCACATAATTAGCAAAATATTGACTTAGCACTTATCACTCTAGGGAGGAGTAAACCAATTTTCCTTAAGCAGGAAAAATCCAGCCAAGTCAAAACAGAATTGCAATGTATCAAAACTTTCTGTAAGGGAGATTTTTATATGCACATCATTTACTTGTTATTTTTTATTATACTACCTACCAAAACCCTGTGAATAACATACTGGGTGAATACATGGTATTCACTGATACCACCCTTTGTATACACCCACGGAATTCTTATGCCCAGTTTGGTTGTCTGCAATGATGAATCAGAGCAAGGTGACTCAGTCAAACTAGTAAGAGGAAATTTGAAGCTACCTTTGCCTCTCAGCGTTTACTGAAACTTGCACAGGAGCTAGCCAAGTTGTAAAATAACATTCAGGGTAAGCCCACTGCATCGTAATTTCTATAATTGTTTTTCTTGGAACAGATATCTAAGATGAGTTCCTCACATTAAAAACAAAAGGGAGGAGATTAAAGTTTTGAACTATGCCTCTGACAAGCCCGTCTGAGTGTTTCATAGTCGTCAGAACTCACTCAAGAGGAAAGTAAGCACGGCACAACACAACTCAGTAGCGCACAGCACTTCAGAATACAACTTATTTCAATATTGCAGATTGTACATATATTCTTTTTCATCCCAATTTCCAACTGCTTCCCTAAAGGTTAGTGAAAATCAACCAAAATTTATGTGCATACTATTGTACAAATGATGTACCCATAAAAATTGGTGCATAAGAGAAAATTACTGAGGTCTACAGGTTCCAAAGCATGTAAAAAGGTACCTTAACATACTCACAATAAAAAACCATAAGAACACAGCAAAATATTTTAATTTTGCAAGAAAAAAACACAAGAATATACAACAGCTTTTGATCAGCCAATAAACTACAAATACAACTTAGATCAGAGTGTCAATGCTACATAGTATGTCTATGCCATCATGTCTCTCAAAAGCTGGATTTTCACTGGTTACTACATAGAAAAACAACCACCCT
This sequence comes from Ctenodactylus gundi, assembly GCA_004027205.1. NCBI lineage: Eukaryota > Metazoa > Chordata > Mammalia > Rodentia > Ctenodactylidae > Ctenodactylus > Ctenodactylus gundi. Next base: position 748,319 of record PVKB01000183.1, on the reverse strand, counting down.
TAAATGTAACTGGAACAGGAAATAGAGACGGCAATGCTCAACCTGTTTCTGGTGTTTGAGAACAAGAGTGCCCAGAAGGCAAAGGCATTTCACTTGTAATAGTCTTTAGGAATGAAATTAAAACAATGGTTTTGCTTTCACTTTACTCATATCATATTTTAAAAGAGCTACAAAGTTATTAGAACATAAATATTTAAGTTGTTTGATTACATCGTGGAATGAAATAAATCTTCAGACATTTCTTTATGACCAGAATCACTGAAAAAAATCACTGACACCCAAACGAATACCACGAACCAAGAAAATCTGGCAACTTCTGTGACAGAGCCTTATATTCTACTTACTCAGAAATTTGCAAAACTAGAGTAAATAAAAGCATTGATTTAAAATAAAATAGCAAAAGCATCTGAAAACGCACTTTTTTCAATCAGCTCCAGAAGAATCTGGGTCCAAAAAAGAACAGAAAGACTCTGGAGTTACTGTGAGCAAACCAGCGGTCTCAATGTCAGCACTAAGTAAGTCAATGACTGAAGATACACATGCGGTCTCCAAGGGACGACATCAGTGAGAAGCAACAGGATGAAGAGCTGAGAAGAGAGTGTGTCTGAAGAGAAACTCACTAGCAACACTACATTGCTAAGGTACACAGAGACAAGAACAAAAATAAGCCTTGTACCACTGTACACACAAGATTTTTTTATGTAAAAACAAATTTTCATCTGAATGCAAGAAAAAAACTATTGCAAAAAAAATTTTTAATATTGGAAAATTCACTATTGTTATACTCTTGTGTTCTTTAAGTGAATTCAAGGCAACAGACCCGTTACTGGGTCTACGCTAAGTTATTTTACTAAAACTAGGTCAGACTAAAGGAAAATTTTGGTAAAAGCACTGTAACATTGGTACATAATAGTGCTAACTGTCCTAAGAAAAATCCTCCTCCTTTCTCTGCCACAAGTTGTGTAACCTCTGAAATGTCATGGAATCTTACTATTTGTCACATTACCAAACTTATAAAATAAATAATACATAACATTAACTGTGCCAGAGGAAAGAATGGGATATGAGGATAAAATTAAAATTCTTTGAAAATAAAAGCTCTATAAATAAGATACTCTTATAATCACGCAAATGAACACTTCTACCTGCATTCTTGCATGAATTTTAAGAAAAGCCCAGAATGCTAATAATGAAGTTTCAATGCTCTACAGATAACCTATACATTTTATCTTTAGATATGTATCTATTATACCTATAGTACTAGGATTTAGCTCATGGCCAAATCAGATATCTGGATGTTGAAACAGATCAAAAATTGACACTGTGACCTGATTATTTAATACGGCACATTAAAAATCATTCCTGAATAACCAATTGGTTACCAGATATTCTGAACTATATTTATAAAATATACCTGAGAAGGTAAATTGTCATTTATCGATTTTTTTTTTTTTGAAACAAGGTCTCATTCTGTAGTACAGGCTGTCCCTGAACTCATGACGTACTCCAGGCTGGCCTCAAACTCACAGAAGTCCTCCTGCTTCAGCCTCCTGGGTGCTGGGATTCTAGGCATATACCGCCATTCCTGGCTTATGTGGTATAGGGGAATCGAACACAGGGCCTTGTGATTGCTAGGCAAGGAGTCTAACTACTGAGGTACATCCCCTTCCCTAAGTTACTTTATTTTTAAATGACATAACTCTTGTATTTCTAAGATAATTCTCAATTTTTTTAACTCCTGTTCTCTGTCACTACCCTAATCACCCTTTGTTTTTTCTCACTTAAACTGCTAAACACTCTCATTCCTCAAACTCTCCTTTCTTTTCCAGTCACTCCCACACTCACCCCCATCTATAATCTTATAGTTATTTATATTAACTACAAATGTGATCTTATCACAATCATGCTCAAAAACTGAGAGGCTCCACAACACCCTCATCTTAAATTCTACAATGCTTACTATACCATTAAGTCTTCACAAATCTGGCCACAATTTCATTTATATTTTATCACCCTGAACATGAAAAACACTTTTAGCACAATACGATTGTGCTAAAATAAATTGCATTTTTCAAAGTTAAGAGTTTTGGTTCATTTTCTTTCTTCAAAACAAGTAGAATGCCACTTCCCTCCATCTCTACATATTGAAACCAAATGCTACTTCCTTCATGGAGTGTGCTTGGGAGCTAACAATCTTTTACTGGAGTCCATTTCTCACTTCCTAGTGTAATGACAGCACAGACTTCAGACTTTGCTTATACAGAAATTATAATATCTGCTTTCTTTATCACTAGGCTAAGCTCATTGAAGAAAAACGTATTTTCATTTTAATTTCTCTTACTAAGCTTAAATAGAGTGCTCTGAATATCAGGAATTCTATAATGTGTCTATTGAACTTAAATGCAGATATCTTTTTTGCAAGCAAATATTATCTAGAAAACTCAGAGTTAAGAAATTAATATGCATACATCACAATGATGGAAGAACAGAAATATGTGCCAGTCCACATGCCACATCAGAGTATACATCTATGTCGATCACTTGCACCCATTTTTAAAAACAAACCAAAAAACCTTAAAGCAATTAAATTTGTACCCTTTATTTTAAAGAACACAGAAGTAACTTCTTTGATAATCACATTTCATGACCAAATACATTTATCTACCTTTGCACAAATCTTTATTTATTAAATTCAACTCTCAGATATAAGTCATCCTTCAAAATATAAACAAAAAATAACTTTTTATCCATGTAATATTTTATTCACACTTTAATCAATTTCTCCTTTATTTTTAGACCCTTAAAAATTTCTATTATACCTTTCTTCTGAAAGTAAAATCCTTTGTGATATAGTAGTACCTGTTCCAGTAAGAACAGGAGAGTAAACTATTGACAGATCCTGAAAAAAGAAAGATCAAAAAGAAATAACTTCAGTGACTTTTCATTTTTGGTGACTAGAATAAAATTCTAAGTTATTTATTAATCATATCTTCTAAATTCTATTATAGACATAGCTTCTTAAAGTCTTTTCCAAATGTCATAGTGTGATACTAAATTTAAAAAGTACTCATTTTCCTGAATGTTGGTGCAGTTTTCTTATACCAAATTTGTGTAATATAAGAGCCAAACTATTTTTAAATGACAAGAAAATGGAGCATATGAAACACAATAGAGAAAGTAGTAGAGTAGTAGAGAAATTTAAATTTACAAAGCAAATTTAAGTAGGGCATTAAGGACTACAGAGGCTGTTAATTCCATTATGTTTCTAGGTTTTCCCCCTCAGATACTTTCTCATACACTCTCACTCCTGTCAGCACGCATAAACTCAGAGGAAGGGAACTTCTGCCGCTTCTGTGTAAGGAAAAGCTTTTTAAGTGAACTTTCCTGTCCCATCACAGTGGACGCCAATTCAAAGAAGAAGCTCCCTGGCAGAGAAAGTGTGCATTCAAAGGCAACTAGATTGCAGGTATCACCTGCTTGGTGGGAACATCCTCACCAGCGGCTCAGTTACTTTAAAGAGGCTCATAAAAATTCCTAAAGCTCTGAGGAGGGGAAAAAAATCAACTCAAGCAATTAGTCAAACGGAAATGGTCACTACCACAGTCAAATCCTGGAAACTTGAAAATAAAATAAAAATTGCATTTCCAAGATGAGAATTTCTTTCCATTGCTTATAGTCTTTGTGAATCTAACCCACTTCCTAATAGTGAACTATTTTCTTTACTATTTTTCTTGAATTCTTATTCTGAGCTAAAACCTACTCTGAAAAAAATTTAATACCTTTATTCTGTGCATAATTAAGTTAATCTAATTTACCTCTTTCAGAAATGTTTAATGTATAATAATATACCTACTCAATAATCCTCAAATAGGAAGAGAGGGACCTATCATGTGTCAAAATCTACTGTGATACCTTATATTACATTCCCATTTACCTGTTTCCAGTCTTTGCCATGTGACCTCCACTGGCTCCAAGCAAATGGACTACATTTCCCTGTGTCATTGCTAGGCTTGTGTACATGCCCCAGCCAATAAAATATAAAAAGGTATGGCATATGACTTATCCTTTTTTTGAGACAAGATCTCACCCTATAATCCAGGTTGATCCTGAACTCACTATGCAGGCCAGGTTGTCCTCAAAATCATGGCAATTCTCCTGTCTCAGCCTCCTGAGTGCTGGGATTAAAGGTGATGGTGCTGGTTTATGTGGTGCTGGGCAATCAAACTCAGAGCCTTGCGCATACTAGGCAAGCATGCTAACTGCTTTGCTATTCCTCCAAACCCCATACACCTCATCCTAATGGAAGGCATAAATGCACCTATATGTTTTGGCTCATGCTTCTGTACTAGATTCTGCAGCATGTCCAAGACAGAGCCTGCTCCTACCACCTAGGTCACAGACTGAAAAGGCATTCAACCAAACAGAGCCAAACAGAACCACTGCCTGATTTTAAGTCCATGGCTGAGATACATCTGTTGTTTTAAGCCACAGATTCGGGGTTCTCAGTGACTGCAGCAAACCTGACAAACACAACAATTAGTAAGAGAAATGTTATTGTATTACAATGCAAAACAACCTCAAAAGCTTGGTGACTTTCAACAAATATTTATCTCTTCGCTCATATTACATGTGGGAGAATGCAGTCAGCTTCTGTGTCTCTTTTCCAGGCTGTGAGGTAGATGCAAGTCGACTTTATCATTTCCTCAATAGTAGGAACCTGAGCTGAGGATACATCCCATATCTAAAACATACTCCTCAAAATCAGGGGGCACGGAAGAGGCCCGATGGGAATCTGTAATGCTTCTAAAAGCTTCTGTTCAAAATTACATGGCTAACATCCGTAGTCAATGGGAAAAGGGGCGTATACTTCATCTAGAAAAACGAAGGAATAAACAAGCTACACTTTACACAAGTTATATTACTTAAACCTTGCACTAACTCTGTAAAAAGGCAGTATCTTTTAGAAAACTGAAGCTCAGAGAAGTAATTAAGAGAGGTATTAAGAGAGTACACGAAGAGGAGGCTGGGAAGTCCAGGTGTAGGGCTACATGACCTCAGAGTACTTGCTCTAACTCTCCCACATGCTATTTTTCTGTCAAATTGTAAGCACTAGCTTAACAAATGGGATCTGTCCTTGTATAAAACCAGTATTGGCTACAAAAGACTTCAAAACTAACATTTCTAAGTGGAACAGGAAAACATAAGGATAATTAAAAAGAGGGAAACACTATGAAAGTAAACTTATGAGAAAACAAACAAAAATGAACCCAACAATGAGAAGGAATGCGAATGAGAACTCAAGGAACCTGAAAATAAGAAGAGAAATTGATAGCACTTCTCTGGGTAAGAGTACTTCCAAAAATAGCTTGCCTCCAGGGAAAACGTTTTAGACTCTGATTTCACAGGCCATCAGAAAAGCACTAGGGTGTTTCCCTTTGTTTTAAAAAGCATACACTCAGGTTTGTTTGTTTGGTTGGTTTTTTTTTTTTTTTTTTGAAGCTGCCTAAATACAACTACATACTCACATAGTATTTATTTTAAGACTAGCAGTCTCCAAGCTTACCCACATCAAATGCTTTTTAAAATCTAAAAACCATACCGTCCTTGTTTCACCTTCATGCGTAGCTCTCAACACATTTAAAGAATCATTCATCATGAGTCATATTTTGGGGACTCCAGACCACATTTTGCTCTGACCGCCAATTTCTATTATTTTAATTCTATTTTAAATATTAACATGGTATGGTAATAATGTAACTTCTAATTTATTATGGTTGAGTTTTTAATTCAAGAATTTAAAACATTGAATACATAATTATACCAGCAGAAAACTGTCTCCAGATAATAATTACAGCTATAGAAACTTTGTAGGACATCAGTACCTGCAACAGCAAGTTGGAGAATCTTACAGCAGACATCTAAGCCAAAGAACCAGACTACAACTGAAGAAAATGCAAGACTCTACGTGATACAGTCCATTACTATGAGTTAAGTCTTCTACAAGTGTTCATGTATTTTGAGCATAGTGAAAGACTCCGTTACACGCTAACACACAATGAAGGTTGGAAGAGAGGGAAAGAAGCACAAAGAGGCAAATATTTTCCCAGATAGGAAAAGAAAACTGCAGCCATCCATCCAAGTCTGTACACCTTGGGCTTAAATACCTTCTCCATCAACCTCCACCTGCTTGTCCCCAAGGTATTTCTATCTAGTATTCAAGTTCTCTTCATAATAAGAATGAACTATTGTTAACTAAAATGATTTTAGGTATTTTTCTGAATGTCAAATCAGAAGGCAGATTAGATCAAAATAAAATTGCTGATGCATAAATAATATATCTCAAAAATGTCATTCATTTTATTTTCAGGAATCAGTGGATTATTTTAGATAATGATACTCAGACCAAGACTCCACTGGTCTCACAACCCAATGAGGAGAAAATTTTACTAATGTCATATGACTGTACATACCTACACACAAACCATCAAATGTAAACCTCTGACCTGTTGTTACTGTTGTTTTACTATGAATGTACAGGCATGTTTATTTCATTTAAACTACACAAAAGTCAGCAATGGGAAATTGATGAACTATGGCATAGATATCAGTTATTCAAAATTTGTGATTATGTAAACAGGGACTAGATAGGACATGACAAATAAAAAACATAGCTTTAGAGTCAGAAAGATATGAATAATAACTCTAACTCCACTGCTGTGTGACTTTGGGGTGTGAATTACTCTGAATCTTAGATATCTGATCTTCAAATAAAATAATATTGAAATATATAGGATTTGGGGGGAATTAAGAGAAATAATAATTACTTAAAGCCCACTGAACAAGCCTTAACACATGACAAACTTTCATAAATTTTAGAAAATATTTGACTTGAAAAGAGTAGAGAATATATTCACAAAAATTTTTAAAGTGAGAACTCAGAAGTCTAGATAAAGATATAATTTAGATATTAAAAATTCACCAGATACCTGAAGTGCTCCCCAAAGGTCTGTGGCAAAAGCATTATCCCCAGGGACATGCTCTTGGGAGGTGCTGTGGACATTCAGGAGGGTCCATGAGGCAAGTCCATGGTTCCCTGGAGTGTGCCCTGAAGGAGAGGGTGGGACCCCAGCTCTTTTTTATTTTTTGCTTTTCTGTTTGATAAGGGAAATAGTTTTGCTCTACCACATGCTTCAGCCATAATACTACAATGTCTTAAAGTAATTGGGTCAGTCAGTCATGGAATGAAACCTCCAAAACTGTGAACCAAAGTTAATCTTTTTCTCTTTAAAAATTAAGTATCCTATATATTTTCCTTATGGAAACAGAAAACTAATGAGAATGGAGTAAAAGCAACTATTCCTGAACTCTTCATTCTTGAAAACAATCAAAATCAATGAAAATGGGAGGTGGAGAGAATCTTCAATAAAGCAATAAAATACCTGTGAGCTCAAAGTACAAAATAAAGAACATCTATCAAATCCATTGATATTTCAACCAAAACAAGAGGGAATCCTATAAGCTGACATCAATCTTCTCACACCTCAAACAAGAACGAATTTCTCTTCAAGAAAGTACCACGATCTGAAAGGATATCAATGACGTTTGAATAAAGTGATACAATTTGAGGACGCGAGAAACAACAGAACTAGGAAGGAATATTCCCGTGGAAAAAGATCCCAGTTCTACAACAATGAATTGCAGGAAGAGTGCTCAATAAGGAAGAAACATGCAGACAGAACATCCTGTCTATGATCACTTAAAATGCTGCCTGGAGTGAAAGAAACAAAGCACAGATGACCAGATCACAGCACACATAGCCTGAATTAAGGTGCTGTACTGAAAGCCACAACAAACTTCTAAGGCCAAAAACTAAGGTAAATAACACAAGCAGGGAAAAATGAGTTTCTACAAAACAAATACCAATTCTAAATGGTGAGATGAAGGTGGAGAAGCTACTAAAAGTACCCTGCTCCAACTCCCTCTACACTATTCCTAGTAATATTGCTATTCAGCAAATAGCTGCTCATATGAAAAATGGCCCTGTTTCGTTTGAAGAAAAGAAGCATGGAGTTAGCACGGATCATCTATTACATACAGACAGACATAATATAAATCAAGTATTATTTAAAAATAAGTGAAAAAATCTAGTATAATTCAATCTGAATTTACTGCATCCTATTACATGCCAGATACTTTCACTCATGACACAAATAATTTAATTTCATTTAATATACATTTCCAACCTGTGAGATAAATACTAAATTCCTGTTTAATTTTAAAATGAGAAAAACTAAAGGTTTCAAGTCACTCTTTTGTTAAATGTTCAACTTTGGATATAAATCTAGGTCTTCTGAATTAAAGGTCCATCCTGTAAGCTGTGTTGTAAAGCTTTTAATAAAGCAGGAAAGATTAAGGAGTAACACGATAATTCCATTTCTTAAGTACACTTTTCATGACTACTGATACTTCAACCTCATACACTCTTAGCCTTGGTCTCCCCAAACTAAAGAGTCACAAGAGTTTTAGTCTCTATTAATGTGAATTCATTTATGCTCTCTAATGATTTTTCTGAATTTCTTTTGATATTTATATCTTTTCGGATATACAGAAAAAACATCTGGTTTTCCAGCTAACTATTATATTATTTTGCTTAAGGACAAGATTCTACTATATTTTGACTCTAATATCTTTCCTCATAATAGATAGCCAGTATTCTTTTCCGGTCTTTCGATCAAATGCACACAGAAATTTCTGAAGTAATTCTGCCTATTCCAGGTAATAAAGAAGTCTTAAGCTTTATTGTCTGTGTCTTAAATAAGGAGGAAAAGCAAATAATTTATACTTTTGACATTTTCCTTCCTATTTATTTTTTGACGTCTTTGGTTTCATAACCATTTTTGTTAACATCTACTAACTAAGGATGGTTGAGCTTCTTATGCCAGTGAATTAAGAAAAATTTCTCTGTATTCTTCCTCTCCATATTAAAAAAAAATGGTCAATCTTATAACTAATCCCCAAACCATCTATTACCACTACCCTCTCAACTAAGGGTCTATTTATTATTGCGCTGTAGTCAATATATTAGGAAATCAAAAAATGAGACAAAGCTAAATAACTGACCCATAATTTTGTGACTTTGATCTTATCTGCACTGAACTCAAAATTCAGTGTTTTTAAATCATAAAACAGAGAGTAGGGGCATAGCTCAGTGATTAGAACACTTGCCTGGGAAATATGAGGTCCCAGGTTCCAGCCCCCAGCATCACAAAGCAGCTGGGTATGGTGGCACATGCCTCTAATTCCAGCATTCAGAAGGCTCAGGCAGGAGGATTTCCATGACTTGGAGGCCAGCCTGGGCTACATAATAAGTTAAGAACCAGAACAAGACCTTGTCTCAAAAAATATCATAAAACCTTGCTCACTGCCATAAAAAGTATTCATTATGGCTGACTAATGTACACTTATATCAAACAGTAATCTAGGTTACTTAATAAAACTCTGGGTTTGTATGTTCATTTTAATCAAATCTCAATACTGAATACTACTTAGAACATGGCCTCCACATTATGATTATTTTTTTAAAAAATTTTTTTGAGACATGGTCTACCTCTGTAGCCCAAGCTGGTCCTCATCTCACTGGTGCAGCCCAGGCTGGCCTTGGACTCAGAACAATCTGCCTGCCTCAGCCTCCAAGTGCTGGGATTACAAGCATGCGCCACCACACCCAGCTTTAGATGATGCCGGGAAATCGAATTAAGGGCCTTGCATTCAAAAGGCAAGTGCTTTTACCTTTATGTTATTCCTCCAGCCCCTAAAATCTTTTCAATAATATATATTTTAGAGTAAGTGAAGAAAGTTGTTGTATCAAAATAGACCTAGACAAAATATAACTCTAAATAAAACAAAGTCTCAGTACCAACTTCTAGTCTCAATGACTTAACAAAAAAGTTCCAAACTATTGCAAATATATTTATATATTTGATACATATATGCATATATATATATATATATATATATATATATATATATAATGCTTTGAAGCAGTCTGAGTTCTAAATTACAAAAGTCTTAAAATTACAAAACATAATTATACTTTGTAGGTAAGATATTCTTTTTATTCTATGGAGGAATATTGCAATTTAAATTTTTAAAGGTTTTGGTGATTGCTGCAGTAAGTATACAACAAGGGAAAGAAAACAGAACATTTCATCATGTTCAGCATAATGCAGTATAATATGAATTTCTGATAGAAATATTTTCCAGAAAATGAAATCACTGAATTAAAATTTCATTTAATATTGATGTCCTATATCATCAAAAAATACTTAGACACAAAATTACAGTTTGGCATATGTTTGAAACATAACACTTAGCATACTGATAATATTCATTCAGTAAAAAAAATCATTAAAATGTTCAAAATAAATCAAAAGTAAATCACATCAGTACCTTGCAATGGAAACATAAAAATTTAAACTAAATGAATATATTTTTAATATTTGGGCATAATTTAGTCTGAGAACTTGAGCATGATGATGGGTGACTACAGCAGCTGAAAAACGGTATATCAACAAATAAGGTAGAGAATAGGAAATTCAGTGAAGAAGATTACTATTTAAAAATCATCTTGACATCTTAAAAATCATATTCTGAAATTTGAAAAAGTCAAAGGTGAAAAACATGCTGGAAAGTCACCCAGTAACTCCCCGCTGTCATTCAGCCTCAACAGCAGAAACTGGTTGCCACAGATTTCCCCTAAGCAAAAACAGTTTTCAAATAAGAGAATTTTTAATGATAGTAATATGTTTGCATTGAAAATGTAAAATTTTGTCTTCTATATAAGAATAATGACTCTAGCTTTTTATTTTGACTTATTAAGGTGTATGCTGGAGCAGGAGACAGATACAATATGAAAAATTAAATACTAAAAGGAAAGGTCCCATTCACTAGAATAATGTCATGTCATTTCATGAAAATAAATTTATTGCGTTATTTTTAAAAATAAACATTCTCCCCATAAATACCTTTATTTATATCCAATAAGATATCAAGAAAAAAATCACAAGTAAATAAAATCCATTGTTCCAAAAATAATTTTGATTCAGGTTTGGCTTTTCTTGTTTATCTACAATATTGAGAATCAAGCCCACAACCTCCACAGTAAGCTACATTCCCAGTATTTTTTAATTTTTCTTTTGAGACAGAGTCTCATTTGGGAGCTGAATTTCTTAGACTGGGCTCAAAATTGTGATCTTGCAGCCTCAGCCTCCTAGTGTATACAGATTACAGGTATGCATCATATGTCTCATGAATGATAAGTTTTTTAAAAACCAAAAATACTACATATGTTGAGTACATGTTGTTTCTTACCTTAACATAACATACTAATGCATGAAACAAGACATATAAAGATGTAGAGCATCAAATGTAATTTAGGACTTTAAAATTCATTTACTCAACATTAATAACTGGCCACTTACGGCAATTATGTATCTATCATAATAATTTTTCAATAATGTATTAGATATAGTTAATAGAATAACATGACAGAAGCTGTAAGCCCAACCAAAACCTAAATAGCATTCATCTTTGGATCTACATATCCGATAATATTGACTAGTAATAAAGAAATCTTCATAGAGAGAATTGTGAAAAAATATCTAATGATGGATACTTAGAACTGCATATTTAATTATGAAAATTTTATAAACCAAGAGTCTTGGACCTAAAGTAATGTAATTAATAAATAACACTAGAATTTTTTAATGTTTTAAAGATCCAAACTTATGGGATTGTATTTTTTCCTAACATTAGTGGAATCATGTTTTTCTAGAATTCTGTCTTTTCCATACAATAAATTTGAAGAGGACTGCGCACGTCCCTGTAATTCTAAATTAAGGCAATTCTGGCTGAAATGTCAGAGTTGCAAAAACAATGAATTTAATTCCTAAAGTTCTTAGAGGAGGAAAACATGGTAGAATAAAAGCCAGCAGCAGACCTCAGCCTCTCAAGGTTCTGAAGCAAGAAACATGGAAAACAACCTAAGGAAGAGAAAAAGAAGACCCCGTGTTCCAGTACCACATAAACCAGGTGTGATGTCACATGCCTGTAATTCCCGGCACTCAGGAGACAGAGGCAGGAGGACTTCCATGTGTTGGAGGCCAGCCTGGGCTAAAATAAGTTCAGGATCAGCCAGGCCCACAAAGCAAGAGAGAATCTGCCTCACCGAGAGAAAGTGAGAGAGAGGAGAGAGAGAGAAAGAGAAAGAGTGAGAACCCCAATAATCAAGAAAGAGCTGATAGAAAAACTAGAAATTATAAAGATACCGAAAATAAAAATTAAAGAAAAAAAAAAAACAGTTCAAAACACTGACCCTAGCTCCTTAAGCACTGAAGGGTTGGTATACCCAGTGAAAACAATAGGTTGGCAGTGCTAGTGCCAAGACAGCCCACAGCTATTGTAAACTGCAAGTACAGAGTGAGATTTTACAGCAAAAGGTATTCTTTCTGCATGGCAAGTTAGGATTAAGAAGAAATCCACTGTATCACCTGCCATATTTAGGAGTGATATAATTAGGACCCATTTGAAGAAGATATTTTTATTTAAGATTGAGCTGGGTCTTGGAATCAGAAGTCACAGAACAATCATATTTCACGTTTCCTAGGGTCACTCTACCACAGTTAATGGGGGGTCACATCCACAAGAGGCAGCCATAGAGAGGAGAAGCGATAGTGACAGGCCCCCTGAGAAGATTAAGCAGCAGTGAGCTAGGAATGTGGAGCACACAGTGGACAGAGCCAGGTGGGTAGTATATGATTTTCTGAAGGCTGGGATTAAGTCCAGTGGCCTCTTTGGTCCCGTTTAATGCCTGTTTCCAGCACAGAACTCAGTGCCCTGTATCTTCCACATTCACCCATGTGATCAGGGATACACTTTAGCTTATTGTTTTGCCACATCTCAGAGTGATTGTATGGACAAAGGAGCCTCTGAAGCAAGTAGGGCACATCATGAGCCCACAGACCACAAAGCAAGTCAGGGATAGTAGGTACACAGAGTGCATAAAGGGGTACAAACATGAGTCACTGAAATGAACACAGCCCCAAGCAGAGAACACACCATTGACTGGCCCACCCAACAAGAAAAGCAATAATAATAATGTGACATTCGAATAGCAAAAGGGGGTGTGGGAACATGTAAAGCCCCAGGTGTGACTCCCCTATATCTGACAGACACCAAATACCCAAAAGAACCTACTCAACTCAAAAATCTCAACACAGACTAATTTTTTTTGAAACTCCACATTTTTTTATTTTTCCCCATTTTATTGATATGTGTAAGTGCAAAATTTAAGGTTTACAATGAAGTTTAGCATTTTGTGCACCTACATATCTTGTCAAGGTGACGGACTTTCCCACTATCCTTTTGTCCCTCCCCCCTATTCACCCCTCCCTCTCTCCCCCACCCTACTCCCCTGTTTCACTTTGTTTTTCGTTTTAAGTTCCACACAGACTAATTTTTTTAACTCATTTCCTTCTTTTGTTTAATTGGTTTGGTTTTTGCTCATTGTATTTTCCTGTTTCTTCTCCTTTGTCTTTTCTGCCACTTTTACCTACCTCTATTTACTTTTTAGTTTTAATTAGATTTTTACCTCACTTTTCTGTACTCTTCCCTCTCACCTTTCCTTTTTACTAAATTGTACCTTTTCTGTTTTCCTTTTTTCATTTTGACTATCATTAAGCTTTTTTAATTTTTAGCTATTTAACTTACCCTCACTTTTATTCCTGATTTCTTTTCCTTTTTTAATAATAGTATACTTATTGTTTTAAATAGATCTTTACTGTATAATATTTAGTTTGCCTTTGACTCTATATAATTATGGTGGACTTTTTTTCTATTTTTAAGGGTGATATAATTTTAAATCTAAATTGGGTTTTTGGTATGTCAATATCTGAATTGTCTTTGACTCTATTATTATTGCCAATTTCATTTCTGTTGTTAATGATGGCTTCTTTTTACTATATGGCAACATTGGGTTTATCTTTGCATCATTAACATTACTGTGGCTTGCCTTCTCCTCTCTGAGTGATGACGGCAATCAAGGCTCCAGTAAAAAGCTGAACACTAACAAAACACACAAACATTGTGTTGAGTAGTTTCAAGAGAGTTACAAATACCAAAACAAGCAGATCCAAGGACACATCATAGGGAGACACAACCTAATTACTGATTTATACAGTAGTGGCAGTTTTTACACCCTGACTAAATGTCAACCCTCAGCACAAAAGCAATAGAAACATAAGAAAGTAAGGCAACATCATCCCTCAAAAAACCCTTAGCTCCTCAAAGCTGATTTCATGGACACTGAATTAGAGAGAGTTATAGGTAAAGAACTCAAAAACCAAATGTTCAAAAATGTTAAAAATAAAAGAAGAAATACATGAGCAGATTTTTAGTGGCTTTAAATAAGCAGATAGTGGACTTAATCAACACAATTCTCAGAGAACTCAAGGAACACAAATAATAAGCTGATAGAGTTAGATAAGACAATGCAAGACATATATGACCATTCTGTTAACAATTAAAAGTTACAAAATGAAACCATCAGAAAACCAGGATATTGTATATTTTATACTCTTTTATAAATACTAAAATCTGTAAGCCAAAAAGAACAAGTAACTGATAAAGGAAAGTCTATCAAAACAAGAGCAGATTTCTCAGCACAAAGGTCAAAGATCAAGAGAGCTTAGAGTGAAATTTTTAAAGGACTAAAAATAAAAAGACAATTGTCTTGGTAGGGAAGGAAAGAGAATCTGGGGGAAGGGCTGATTCAAGGGCAGGAAGGGGAAAAATGCAATGAAAATGAGTAAGATGTTACATGCACATGCACTAATTCCCCACATTGAATATAATTAGTATGTTGTCACAAATTCAGATACAAATAAAATTAATAATTTGGGTGGGAAAAGGAAAACAATTACCAATCCAAACATCTATATCCTACAAAATTATCATCCAAAATTGATGAAGTAAAATCTTTCCACGACAAAGAAATTCTAAAGCAATTCATGACTACTACACCAGCATTGCAGAAAATTCTTAAGAAAATTCCAAAGACAGGGCAAAGAGTCAAAAGAAGGTACACATCTAATGAGGATGAAACAAATGCGAAAATATGAAGGAATCAGCACTGAAAAGGCAGTGCAAAGGCAAGATTCAGTAAATACCTTACAAAGATAATTCTCAATGTTACTGGTTTTAATTCTCTAATAAAAAAGACACAGACTGACAGATAATATCAAAACACAAAACCCAACCCCATTCTGCCTACAAGAGACACATCACTTGCAAAAAAACATACACACTGAAAGTGAAAAAAAGGAAAACCATGCTCCATGCAACTAGAGCTCAAAAGCAAGTAGGATAGTCATCTTATGCTCAGACACAGCAAGCTCTAAGCCAGAACTGGTCAGAGGCAAATGGATACAACATTAACTACATAGTCAAGGGAGCAATTCAATAGGAAAAGATCACAATTTTAAATATACATGTACCAAATGTTAGCACACCCAATTTCATAACACAAAAACAGTTGGACATAAAAGAACAGAGAGACAACACCTACACAATCATAGAGGGAACTTCAGAATCTCACACTCCTTGATCTTAATAGAAAGGTCAACTAGACAAAAAAATTAACAAAGAAATATCAGAGCTAACAGATAGGTACAAGGTATTTCATCCAACAATATTAAGCTACATGTTTTCCTCTGCAACTCATGGAAATTTTTCAAAAATCAACCATATCATTGGCTATAAAGTATACATAAATAAATACAAAAAAATTGAAATAATCCCCTGCATGCTATCAGATCATAGTGGAATAAAGCTAGAAATCAGCACCCAAAAGAAAAAGACATATGAGCAACATAGAGATTAAATAATATTCTCTCAAAAAAATAAGTCACACAAGAACTTAGGGAAGAAATTTAAAGTTCTTAGAATCAAATGACAACAAATGCAACATGATCTAAAACTTATGGGGTACAATGAGAGAAGCTCTAAGAGGGAATTTTATAGCTGTGAATGCACACATTAAAAGGAATGTAATCACAAATAACTTAACAATGCAAATCAAGGTTGTAGAAAAAGAACAGCCAAAATCTGGAAACAGTAAAAAGAAAGAAATTTTAAAAATAAGAATAGAAATTAATTAAATTGTTGGTTCTTCAAAAGGCTAAGTAATACTGATAAACCCGTAGGCATCCAAGCCCCCTAGCACAGGCTTGTAAACCTAGCACTTTAGGAGGCTATCGCAGGGGAATCACAAACTTGAACCCAGCCAGGAAACTTCAATGACTTAGTGAGCCCTTGTCTCAAAGTCAAAAGTAAAATATGGGCTGGGGATGTAAATCAAAGCAAAAGCAGTGAGTTTTAACCCTAGCATCTAGAAAAAAAATTTAAACTTCAGTTAAACTTACCAAAAGAAGGAAATTACATTGTTATTTTTTTTTCTCCCATGGACAGGTGGGTGAAGCTATGTTAAAGAATCTCAACAAAGGTATAGTAAGATTAAAAAAAAAGAACTTTTGGCAAATATCCCAATAAAAAGCTCTGCTGGACTCAAAGAAGAGGCATGAAGATTGGGCCACTGTATCTCATTCTAGGGGTGGGAAGCTGAGCTAAAGAGTGGTGATTTGAGTGGTGAAGTGAGTTAGATGCAGAAGATTAAATATGTTAAATATTGCATAATTTCTCTGATTTGAGAAAACCAGAATACAGGCATTCTATAGAACCAAATGGATGTGCTAGTAAGAGAGATGGGGAGGGTGTGAGAGGGCCAAAAATGGGAAGGGATTGTAAAGTTGATATGACATATATGTGCACAAAATACTCAATTTCGTTATGTATCATATTATATATCACATATGTGTTAGTAAAAATGGTGGAAAATAATTATAACATGGAAAAAAGCAATTAGACAAAAAAATGCTAGCTCACATGGAACTACCAAAATAGCAAAAATTACAAGAAACAGTTTTGAAAACCTATACTCCAACAAATGGGAGAACTTAGGAGAAATGGATAAATACCTACACATATATAAATTATCAAAATAGATGAGATATAAAAACTCGATGTAAACAAATAATAGACAATGAAACAGAGGCAGTAATAAAAACCCTAATATATCAATAAAAGCTCAAGATCCAATGGATTCGCCACAGAACTTTATCAGAAGTTCATGGATGACATAAGGTCATTACTTCTCAAATTCTTCCATGATGTCGAAAATGAAAGAGCACTTCCAACTTGTACCTAGAAACTAGCATTTTCCAGATATCAAGAGCAGATAAATATTTAACAACAAAAAAAAAAAACTGCAGGCTAATTTCCTTAATAAACACAGATGCAAAATCCTCAACAAGATACCTGTAAACAGAATGTAACAAATCATTAAAAAGATAATACTTTATGACCAAATTGGCTTCATCTCAGGGATGCAGAGATGGCTCAACATACATAAATCAATAAATATACATCATATAAAGAGAAGCATGGACAAAAGTCGCATGACCATCTCAACAGATGCAGAACATGCCTTTGAGAAAAATCAAATATCCACTCTTCAAAAAAAAAAAAAAAACCTGACTGGGTATAAAAGAACTTTACTTCAAATTAAGATAAGCCGCTTATGACAAACCCAATTCTACTATCACACTAAATGTGAAAAAACTGAAATTATGTAAACCAAAATCAGGAATAAGACAGGGTCTCCACTGTCACCACTCCTGTTCAATATAGTACTCAAAAAAAATTAAGCAGTACAATCATTCAAGAAACAAAGAGATCCATATAAAAAAGGAAGAAATCAAACTATCTTCATTAGCAGATAACATAATCCTGTAGATAGAAAACTTTAAAAAGTCAGAAGACTTGGAATAATCAAATTTAGAAAGTAAAAAAAAATTAATACACAAAATTCAACATCATTCTTATACACCAACAATGTATACAATGAGAAAGAAATCAAGAAAAATCTCATTCACTCTAGTTTAAAAAAATAAGTATGTAGTAATTAACATAATGAAAGAAATGAAAGATCTTTACTGTGAGAGAGAGAGAACTATTCTTCCCTAAAGAAGAACAAAATTGAATCATTTGCAGAAAAATGGATACAACTTGAGACCATAATGCTAAGTGAAATTAATCAGACAGGAAAGTTTAACCGTCACACAGATTCTATTATATGAGATGACAAAAAAAAAACTTAAAGAGAAAATAAAAGATGATAGAAAATAGAAAGGTAGACTATGTGGTGATGGAAAAGGGATATGGTAATGGGTGGAAATAGAAGAGTGGAAGAGTAAAGGGAAGTAAAAATAATAATTTCCTGAGATGAATGTACTTATGTGTCACAAAAATATAATAAAATACATTATAAATAAATAATAAAGGGGTGAAGAAGACAACGAGAATGAGGTAGGTTTAAAAAGGGAATGGGGAAGGAAATGTGAAGTTGACATGATACATACATGTACAAAATTCTCAAGCTCAATGTAACCATTTTGTATCACACACATACACTAATAAAATTGGGAGCATAAAAACTTCAAAAATAATAATAATATTTATGGGAAAAAACAGAACATATAAAAACTCTTTAAAAATGAAAGAGAAGAAGTTCCTAGAATTTGAAATTACTCTTCCCATAGACACACTGATACCAATAGTAGTGAGTAATTATGCCCACTCAGGGCATAGCTAACCACTCAATTATAATACTCTAGTTTTCAAAAGCATTGCATTTTATCTGGAGGCTCCAATAGCAAACTGTCCCACTGACCAGCATATCACTACGGACCTAAAAAGAAGGAGAACTCCACTGATTTTGGAAGCAATAGTTTCAAGAACCAAGCATGAGACTATAGGAAACCTTCATCCACCAAACCCTCAACTGGAGGTTTAACACTCCCTCTTTCATCCTATCAGTGGAATGGTCACCAACAACGCTACAGGCATGGTACTAATGACCATGTAATTGCTGAAGGAGGAAAGGTTTCTGCAAAAGCTTTTACCTGAATATTGGCTAGTTAAAGACTATCATTAACTAAAGCCATAAGAGTTACATTAATGTTTTTATAGCACAGTAATTTCATAATGATGGGATTTGGCCTATATATTGGAGAATAATAGAACAGTGATTTTTTTTTTTTTTTTTTAGTTTAAGACACTGGTTGACTCACTGAAACTATTACCAAGATCTTTCTAAGACTAAATAGGCTAAAAAATAAAAAAATTTCGTAAGCTGTTGAAAATGTCTGCCAGATGGTTTCTTTAAATCTATCTACTCTTCAGGTAAATCCATGGCAGATGTGGTTTAACAAGGAAAGCTATTGTTTATACCTTTTCCCCAAGAATCAATTTGGCAAAACTGCTTATGCCTTGTTCTTTGTGGGGAGGAGAAGGCATGATTGATATTTTTTTAACCTGGTCTTAAATGACAAATAACTCAATTTCCATAAATGCAAGAGCTGGGAAAGCCTAAAATCCAAGAATTGATTGCAATTCATGACGTTCTAGTTGTAAAAATTGGCAAAATGTGATTAAAGAAGTCATTTATTTCATCAAACAGGAGCCTGATAGACAAGCCTACAACCAAACATCTATTCTCCCTGAGAAGGGCATTATGAGTCAGTCATCTGTTAATAGTCTCTTTTCTCAAAATATTTTGGTTAAGTAAGTTGTTTTTGTAGTTTCTCCTAAGACCTGATCCAAGTATATTTCAATTTCTGTAGCTTAATTTTGCAAACATTATTTTCCATCTAACTGGTACACTGTTATTCTCCAGATGACCTTCACATGAGGGGACTATTATCGATTGTGAAAGCACAACAGGTGGGTCACATCAAAGGTCACATTAGTTGTGTTCACAGGCCCAGACACAAGGTTTTCATTATCCCTAATAAAAACAGAAGCTGGTAATAAAAATATGTCATTGACAAAACATCTCTCTCCATTCATATGCAATAACTTAACAGAGTAGAATGTATCTTTTTCAAATTTTGGTAGCTAAAATATCAAGGTAATTTTGTGAATTTAGGTATTAAAAATTATGGTATAAATCACTATTTCCAAGACAAACTTCTACACTAATTGTCTGAACTGCTAAATTGTTAATCCACAAAAACTTCCTGGAATAAACCTATTTTACAGAATTTTTGCAAGATAAGAAATTATGAGTACTTGAGTTAAAACGTGACTATTTTAATATTTCAATCATTAATGAAAGAACAAATCAAGATGGTTTCAGAATCAATTATTCAGCTCTATTTAATTTCTGTTGAGTTAAAACAGAAATAGTATTCAATACTAACATAACATGAATAAAAACATTTCCAATGTATCACGGTGCTTTGCACCATTAGAATTTGACAATTTGTTCAAAAACAAATTCTATTTTGAAGATTGAGATCAATGTAGTAGACTGTTTTCTTCCTCAGCCTCAAGCCCAACAACTGGCAAATGATGACTAATAAGTATATTACTCAAGATTAGTCTACAAACACAACTTAGGGAAAATGTAGTATATTATTTCCAAATCAAGAACAGTATATACAATCTATATATACACTCCACTGTAGGAACAGATTTTTAAATAATTAGGTAAAAAATAATAGGTAGAAATTATAAACTACAACTACAAATATACAAGGCAATGCATATTATTAAAGAATACTTTAAACAACATTTCTTTTAGTTGTGTATTACTTCTTCCTAACCTTCAAGATGAATTTAACTAACCAATATTAAATAAATACAAAACATTCTAGGAATACATTTACAATGTGGAACAATAAACACTACCATGCTTTGTTTGAATTTAACTGTAATATATCTTTTAAAGATTAATAATGTCACTTCTGACCAAGATGGCAGCTGAGTAACAGACAGGCATAATGTATCTCTGTGGACACTCTTAAGAAGTTGAGAATATAATAAAAAATTACCTGTTCAATGGAGCTAGCACAGGGAAATGCACCCAAATAATTGAAAGAAGGCCACAGGAAGATCAGAAACCCCGAAAACACACATAAGCAAAGGTAAATAGCAGTCCAGGAAGCAGCCCCAGACTAACTGCAAATGGCTGTGACCCACTGGCATTCGCAGATGGATGAAAGCCCACCTGGAACCTGGAAACTTAAATGGAGATAGGAGAAGAAAAAATACTCCAATAGCTGAAAGGAGGCCATGGAAAAACATGTTGAAAGTGGACAAAAACAGCAGCCCAGGAAGCAGCCCCAAGCCAACTGAGCACAGCCCTGGGATGACAACATTCACAGTGACCAGAACCTGGAACTTCAGACTGAAGTAAGCATAGATGCCGAAGTGGGAATTGACAGAAACTGGTATCCCAAGCCTCCAAAAAACATACCACAAAGACAAAATAACACAAGCTTCCCTTAGAAAGTCCTCCTGAAGCCCTGATCAGAAGCAACACTTGGTAGTCAGCCATAAGAGGCAACGACATAGCAGGGGCCATTTTAAAATGGAGCTTGAGACTGAACTGTTTAAAGGAAGCTCAGAAGAGCACAATGGGACTTTAGGGGTCACTCTTACACAGTGCCTAGGAATAAAGGTGCACAAGAGAGACTTACAGAGAGTACAGTAAGGCCACTGACCCCTGGGAACAGCTTGGGTGATAGTGGGAGCACCTCCAAGGGTGGAGAGCCTGACCCTCAGGACAGGTGGGAGAGCTCTGCTGAGGGGGCTGGAGTTTAACAAGACACAAAAGAGACCATCAGACTGTTAGGTTCTCCCTCACTGTCTAGTCCCAACAGAGAACACAGAGAAATTTTGGCTCCCCATCCACACCTTATAGCCATTCAAAAAATCTCTCAGCTAGGCCTTTAAGAGAAGTCCCTCAACAACAGAAACGTGAGAGGAAGCAAAGGCAACAGGACATACACAGAAATGCTGGCGACCCCAGAAGTTAATGTCATGAGCCCTGACATAGTGGAACTCATAAAGAAGGAAGTCAAAAGGCAAATAAATGAGTTGAACATCCATACAAACAAGATGTCCCCAAAGAAATGCAAATAATAATCAGCAGGCTTAAAGAGGAACTTACTAAACAAACAGAGGTTTTAATGAATACAAAGCTCACTGAGCATATCGAAGCCACAAATAAAAAGTTGGCTGAGCAAAACAACACACAACAGAGAAATATGTATACCCATGTTCATAGCAGCACAACTAACAATAGGTAAAACATGGAAGTTACCAAAATACCCATCAACAGACCAGTGGATACACAAACTGTGGTACTTATAAACAATGGAATATTATGCATCTATTAAGTCCAACAAGGTGGAGGCTTTCACAGGCAAATGGAAGAAACTTGAGAACATCATGCTTAGTGAAGTGAGTCAGAAACAGAGTGAAACATCGAATGGTCTCTCTGATATGAGAATCCCAGATCACAACTCCTATGGAACTTAAGATAAAAAACAAAGTGAAAGAGGCGGGTAGGGTGGGGGAGGAGGGAGGAAGGATAGGGTAGGGGGTGATACAAAAGCAGAATGGGAAAGCCCTTGTCACCTTGACAAGATAGTATGTGCACAAAATGCTCAACTTCATTGGAAACCTTAAATTTTGCACATATACATATCAATAAAATGGGGGAAAAAGTTGGCTGAGGTAAATAAGGAAATGTAAGATATGAAGGAACACTGACATAGAGAAGTGGAAATTTTGAAAAGAAATTTAGTTGGAATTCGGGATATGAAAAATTCATTTGAAAGAAGAGGCAGTCAACTCAAATATTGTAAGGACAGAATTTTAGACCTTGAAGACAAGGCTAAGGAAACAAATCCTAGGATTTGGCATGTCTCAAAAATGAGAAATAAGCAAAGTAGCTGGATACAACAGCTAATAGATGATTCAAAGAGAACCAACCTCAGAATTATGGGTGTGGGAGAAAGAGCAGAAGATAGCACCAACGCTATAATGAACTTATTCACAGAAATCATGCAAGACAATTTCCCAAATCTAAGAAAAGAAATTAATTTTCAGGTACAAGAAGCTTATAGAACATCAAATAACCTCAGCAAGAATTGAGACTTAATCAGAACCTCAAAAATAAACCATAATGAGAGAATATTAAAAGCAGCAAGAGAAAAACAGACATTATTCTACAAAGGCAAACCCATTCAAGTTATTGCAGATTTCTCAATGCAAGCTTTAATGGCCAGGAAGGGGATCCTGGAGCAAAATCTTTCAAGCTTTAAAAGGCGGCAAGTGTCAACCTGGGTTGTTATATCCAAAATTATCCCTGAAAATTGAAGGAGAAGCAAAAATTGTTCATGACCAATAATCCCTAAATAAATTTCAACCACTAGCCCAGCATTGCAGAAAACATTTGAAGGAATCTTTAAGAGAGACAGAGAGACAAACAGAACCAAAGAACACGATGGAAAAGAAACATCTAAAGAGAAAGTGTCACAAAAAAATAGACTGGTATTTGAATCATTTGATTGGTACCCTACTAAAACAGTACCAACAGTCTTATAATATCTGCGAAACTTCCTCCTGTCATTATTATATTTAATAGTATATTAGTTTGCAAAACATAATA
This sequence comes from Ctenodactylus gundi, assembly GCA_004027205.1. Lineage (NCBI taxonomy): Eukaryota > Metazoa > Chordata > Mammalia > Rodentia > Ctenodactylidae > Ctenodactylus > Ctenodactylus gundi. Next base: position 724,684 of record PVKB01000183.1, on the reverse strand, counting down.
ACTATATTCAATATGGGGGAATTGGTGTAAATTCTTTTTAAATATGTATTATGAATTTATGGACAGACAGGTAGATAAAATGATAAACCATATCTGGCAAAATGTTAGTACTTAGTGAAATGTGCATAAATAATTTATGAAATTTTTAAAAGAATTCGGAAATAACTAGTATAGCATTATATCTACTGTTTTATATGTAATATACTTTTGTGGTATAAAGTTAAGTTCATTTAATGTAGCAATTTGATACAGATTTAAGTTCATTTAATGTAATAATTCACTTATTCAGTCTTTGTTGTAAGTTTATCCTAAGAAAACTGAGTAACGTAATGGCAACCTCCATGTCTTTTGAATGTACAAACATTTACCTTTTAGTACTCAGCTAAGGAATCTGAAATTTAGCTTCTCTCTTGTTCTTTCTCAAATTTTCTAGCCTTACAAATTTCATTGTTATAGTTCTTTTCTTATACGGACTGGTCAGGGAGGCCCTGTTAAAGAATCTCAACAAAGATATATTAAGATTAAAAAAAAAAAAAAAGAACTTTCAGCAAACTCTCCCAAAGAGGGCTCTGCTGGACCCAGAGAAGATATGGCCATCAATATAAGGTCACTATAGCCCATTCTAGGAGTGGAAAACTGAGCTAGAGTGGTGATTTCAGTGGTTAAGTAAGTCAGATGCAAAACATTAAATATGTTAAACATCATATGGTTTCTTTGATTTGGGAAACTCAGAATGCAGCCATCATAAAAACAAATGGGTGTGACAGTGGGAATTAGAGCAGCTGGAGTAGTGGGGGTGGGCCAAAAATGGGAAGAGATTGTAATGTTGAAGTGATATATATGTGCTCAAAATACTCAATTTCAGTGTAAACATTATGCATCACATATATAATATTAATAAATATGGAGGAGGGAGACAGCAATCCTGGTAGCATAACGCTTCCATCTACTTGTTGTTACATTTGCAAATGTCAATCAATGGTGCTCTGCTTTAATGTACCAGACCATTAATTAAACCATGACCTTCAAAAGTAAAAAAAAAAGATTAATAATATCAACAATCTGAGTCTCTATTTAAAACACAAATGGAAATTATGTTGATCTTTTTCTTTCTAAATTGATAAAAAATATTGGCTTAATTTCCTTTCAGTTTTCAGTACTGATAGTTCCAGTGATGGCTGCAAAGATGTAAGTTGAAAGTTTGCTAGTTACCACATGAGTATCATAGAACCAGAATTCTTTGTTTAGCTTGATATTCCTGGTCTAAATTCAGGTTCAATCTTTATGCCAAAAATTTCCAAAATTAATATATCCAGGCACAATTTGATATAAAATTATATAAATATATATTCTTAAATGTTGAAAACTAAATTCCTCAAACTTTCCTCACATAAAACAAAAATGATTGTGATTAAATTAAGGTAATAATAATGGTTCACACTTATGACAGTATTTAGCAAGTGTCTGACCCTTTTTTAAGCCATATGGATTAAGAAAATTGATATCATATATATATATATATATATATATATATATATATATATATATATATATCAGTTCCCTTGATACTAATAACATTTTCATTATTGTTTTCATTTTAGAAAATAAATAAATAAGAATGCAGAGATCTTGGGGCCATATTTCCCCTTCCATATGCCAGAAACACATTTAATTGACTCCATTAGAATGGAGGATTGTGACCTGTAAGAAAAGGGCACCTAATGAAGTGAGCTTACAGTTGCTGCTGAGGTCATCAGACGACTATACATGTGAAAGGAGTCCCAAACAAAACTTAGAAGGCTATCTGAGTTGAAAAAGCAAACATTAAAGATCAGAATGACCAAGAATACAAGATTGAATAAGGCAAAGTACTAAAAAAAATGCATAACTACACAGAGAAAGCACCTCCCAGAACTGCAGAGGGGTCCTATTTAATCTTTAGCTGAATTAATGCATGTGCATAGGCTAAAGTAAATTACCCTCATCTGGAGAAACAGTGATTGAAAAGCAGTAATTTAAAAAAAAAAAAGGTATGAAGCTCACACACAACAGAAAATCCTTGTTCCCAGCAAGACCTCAAAATACATAGACAATGAGTAGCTCATGAGGAAGTTCTCCCAGTACATGTTGGCACACTAAAAAGCTAAAGGAAGGCCTCACAAATAGATTCCAATTAACTTATGTCCCCACATTGTTTATAGGAATAAAATGAAATGTAGCATCTAACATCATAAAATTCAGTGCACATCACCAGTCAGAAAGCTTTATAAAAACATTGTTGAAAGAAAGTAAAGGATATTTAAATAAATGGGAAGGCAAATAAAAGACTTCATATTGCAAAGATGGCATACCTTCCAAATAGATCTATAGATTTAATACAATCACTACCAAAAGCCAATGGCTTTGGTAGAGTGATCATAGATTTCAAAAAATTAGAAAAAAGGATTCAAAAATATTTTGCCATAAAGAAATAACAAGTGTCTGAGGAGATAAATATGCTTAACTTGATTTAAACATTATGCAACGTATAGATGTTTCAAAACATCATACAGTACCCTATTCAGATGTACAATTTTTACATTATGTATATACAGTAGGTGAAATACATACAAAGAAACTCATGTATATTGAATATTACACGCACTGTGCAACCTGGAAAGTAAAATGCAATGATTACTGGAATAATATTTCAACCTCCCTACACAATAATGTGTGCCTGTGAAGATAGGTTTTTATTATTAAGCAGACATAAGTTTGCTTATTTCATTATTAAACTTGGGCTGGTTTTGTTACTCTCATTTTCTCCATTTTATTGATATGTATAAGTACAAAATTTGAAATTTACAGTAACCTTGAGCATTTTTTGCACATACATATCTTGGCAAGGTTATAAGACCTTTCCCTGTCTCTTTTTGGCCCTCCCATTTCCCACCCACCCCAGTTCCCATTATTTTCCACATTGAGTTCCATGAGATAATTGTGATACGGTTTTCTCATATCAGAGAAACCATTCGATATTTCACTTTCTGCTTCTGACTCACTTCACTAAGCATGATGGTCTCTAGTTGCCTCCATTTGCCTACAAAAGCCTTCAACTTATCTGACTTTATAGATGCATAGTATTCCACTGTGTATAAACACCACAATTTGTGTATTCATTGGTTTCTTGATGGGTATTTTGGTACTTCCATATTTTAGCTATTGTTAGTTGTGCTGCTACGAACATGGGTATACACATATCTCTGTTATGTGTTGTTTTTAATTCTTTGGGGAATATTCCAAAAAGAGGTACCGCTGGATCAAAAGGGATATTTACTTTCAATCTTTCGAAATTTCCATACTGTTTTCCATAGTGGTTGTACCAGTTTACATTCCAACCAACAGTGCAGGAAGGTTCCTTTTTCCCCACAGCCTCGCCAGCACTGATTGCTGCTTGAGTTCTTAACATAGGCCAGTCTTTCTGGAGTTAGAAGGTATCTTAGAGATGTTTTGATTTGCATTTCTCTTATGGCTAAGGATGTTGAACACCTTTTCATGTATTTATTAGCCATTTGAACTTCTTCATATGTGAACTGCCTCTTCACATCTTTTGCCCATTTTTCAATAGGGTCATTGATTTGGGGGTGGGGGGGGGGCTTACAATTCTTCAGTTCCCTGTATGTTCTGGTTATGAACCTTTTATCTGAGGTGTTGATGGTGAATATTTTTCCCAGACTGTCAGTTCTCTTTTTACAGTGTTGATAATTTCCTTTGCTGTGCAGAAACTTTTAAATTTGATGTGATCCCATTTATTGATAATGGGGACAATTTCTTTTGCTTTTGGTGTCTTATTAAGAAAGTCTTTGCCTACACCTACATCTTTTAGATATTTGCCTAGCTTTGTCTTCTAGAAGTTTCTATGTTTCACTTTTACTGTCTAGGTCTTTGATCCACTTTGATTAGATTCTGGTGCATGGTGATAGGTGTGTGTCTAGATTCACTCTTCTGCAAGTGGATGACCAGTTTTCCCAGCATCATATGTTGAACAGGCTGTCCCTTTTCCACTGTATGCTTTTGGCTCCTTTATTAAATATTAGGTAGTTTAGGGTATTTGAGTTTGTCTCTGCATCCTCAATTCTGTTCCATCGGTCTATCTGTCTGTTTTTGTGCCAGTACCAAACTGTTTTTATTATTGCTTTAAGTACAGCCTGATGTTTTGTATTGTATCCTGCTTTGGTCTTGTTACTCAAGATTACTTTGGCTATTCTAGGTCTCCTTTGGTTCCATATGAATTTAAGGATTATTGTTTCAAGTTCTTTTAAAAAATTCATTGGTATTTTGATAGGAATTGCATTGAATCTATATATCATTTTCAGTAATACAGTCATTTTGACTTGTGTTACTTTGTAAAATAATTTAATAAGTTAAAATATAAATCAAAATTTTACTTACATACATTGATTAATTATATTTTATATGTGGCCTAAAAAAAACTCCTCTTCACATATTTGCCTATTTTTTACCCCATATATGTTGGGTACCTATGGCCAAAGAAAAAGCAAGAACAGTGTGAGTTAATATCTGTACAATTAAAGTGAATGGCAACATTAAGACAAAGGATAAGTGAGACGAAATGAAAGTGTGTCATGTATAACTCTGACAATTCTTTACACAGAAAGTAAAAGAACATTATTTAAAGGTAGATTTCAAAGATACATATTGTAAAGATATGTATTATAAATCTTTCAGTAGTCACTAAGAAAGTGTAATTAATTAGACAACAATAAAGAGAAAATAGAATTATAAAAATTACTCTGGAGTTGGAATAAATGGGGGAAATTATGATAAAGTAAATCCATCATAAAAATAACTACATCAAATAAGAGTGGCATAAACATCTTTAGTGGAAGGCATAACATAAAATAATTCAAAAGCAAAGTTAGTCAAATATATGTCTTATACATTTTCTGATCAACTATTGAGAGGGTTTCAATAAATATTCTAGTCTGGAGCTAGCAGGTATACATGTGCTCAGCATGAATACAGGCCTGGATTCACCGAATGAGTTAAAAAGTAATATAGTCCATTTTAAAACAAATTTACAGCACACATTTTGATTACACATCTATAAGATTTTCTATTTCCCAATTTTAAATATTTTACTGAAATCTGAAAATTGTTATGTCATATACAGAGAAAAATCCTTGCAGTAACACCTAATATACTCTTAAACATCCTAAACATTAATACCTATGCCTTAAAAATTAATCAGTACTTTTTGACAAATTATAAAGTAAAACTCAGAGGTTAAGTGTTACTGTTTTAAAATCTCTATGAATCATAAACATCTAATGAGCTAAAATCAAAATTTAAAAAATATATGTTGTATAGCTGACATTTACAAATGAAGTCCACTGTAAAAACTTAAATGTGGGAGGCACCTTCTCTAAGCCAAAAGTGAAATTTATAAAATCTACAAAAGTCATCCTCATTTATCATTACCCCATCAAAAAGAAAACATGTGATGGTCAAGCTATAGCTCACTTATGAGTTATATGTAGTTTTTGTTTATTTACCTTTTTGGTTGTCTACCTATTCAACTTAAGAATCTACTGCTATGGTCAAATAAGAAAGTTAAGTCAAACACTGATTGCACCAAGCAGAAATTATAACCTTCCACAAATTAAAGCAATCTTTCCAAACATTTAATAACAAGATGTTGCTATCCCCTGAGATTTCATAAATAAACAGGCACTTCATATTGCCCAATTCTGAAAGTTACAGAAAAGTGAGGTTCACGTCTCCGTATAACAGACGTTTGGGGATGGTTATATTAGTGTAGGTTTAAATAAAAACTTTATATAACATTTTTAAACACTGTAAATGAATATCTAAAATACAGTATTTCTCTGAGCTGACACTCAGAAGTTAGGTTGATTTGATAAATATCACAAGTCTCTGACACAGTTGAAGGTCCAGGAAAATTGAAAGTCATATTTTTCTTGAAGAAAATAAAAATCTCTAATTGATTGATACAAAATTATTTGAAGAATAACATTATGTGGATATAAGTAAAATTGTATACAATGATAATTCACATTTCATGGTAAAAATATAATTATTAAACATAAGTATTTTTAAAAATTGCAATCTAGACTTTTGGTCCAGGAATTTAATACATTCAAAAATATTTCTTTCTCCACAATTTTCCTTCTAGTAACTAATCAAGCTGTGAAAAGAGTACACCTGAAACAACAGCACTGAAGTGTGTAAATGTTTACAGACCAGCATCCACCTCTCCCATTTGAGGACATATCTTTAAAGAGGCATGAATTCTAAGGCCATCTAATATAGCTTAGCATCTGTGTGCTGCAGATCTTAAATGTCCATCAAAGGCCATGTGTTGCCAGCCTGAGATGCCCTTGGGAGGTGGTAGAACCCAGTAAAAGAAAGTGAGGTCACTGCAGGTATGCTCCTGAAGAACATATTGGGACTTAGGCCCATTCTACGCTTGTTCTTTGCTTCACAGCTGCTGTGAGAGGATCAGGTTTGCTCTATCATGTGCCTGACATGATGTTCTGTGTCACCACAGGCCAAGAACAACACAGCAAGTGACAAGTGACCATGAACTGAAACCTCTGAAAACATGAGTCAAAACAAAGTATTTCTCTTTATAAGCTGATTATTTCATAACTGAAAATCTGACTACCATACAATCCCCAACTTCAAACAGAGCCAGGACAAAACTAACAGGAAATTTTTTTTAAGTTATAATGACACAATAGATAAGTTTCATTGCTGACTTACAAACTTCACTATTCAGGCCCTTTATCATGAATAAATTATAACACCATTTAAACAATAATCTTATCTTTAAGATTGAATAATGCAATATTTTCAGTCCATGAACTAACTAGTGAATATCTTTGACTCTCAAAAAAGGCAATAGTGACCATCAAAGCTCTCTGTGAAGTGTTTTGTGCAACTCCAACCTTGTTATTTCCAAATAGAAGCCAATGAAAGAGAGCAAAGACAGTCAAATGTCAAGCAAATAAAAGTATTTAAAACCCTTCAGCAACAGGGTCTTTAAAGTTATATTCACACTCCAAGTAAAGATTATATTCTTGCTAGCTATCAGTCTATAGTAGCAAAGCATCAGCTGAAAACACTACTCTTTAATTGTATTTGAATATTTAGCCAAAAGACATAGTGCAGTTCTTTTAGTGGGAAAGAGTGAAAATGTAATATTTTCAGAGAGATAAATGAGTTATATTACCACAAATATAGTTTTTAAGAACGTCTAACCACATACTATAGATTTCAGCTATTTTTTTATTTATTTCAGTCAGTTTTAATTGATGACCAGGTGTTATTTGTGCATGTGCCATATCATTACTTTTGGTTGTTTTATTTTTTTTGTTTGTTTTTAGGCTGTAGCTTTACTGAATTTGTGATAGTTATGACAGAGGAATATCTCCAACAATAACTCATCATACCTGAGCAAAAATAATTTTAAAAAACTAATTATAGTTATATTGGTAAGTGATCAGCTAATTAGTAGTAATTTAGATTAAGTAAATGCAAACACTGAAAAATTTAATAAGTTTTCATAGCATTGTCAAGCTTTTAATTTATAGTTAAAGTTCCCTTCCTTTTCAGATTGTTGAATTTTTTTATGTTATGGAGATCACAGATTTGGGGAAGGTTGCCTATTTATTATAGGCTGTGGGTTTTGCAAATTGTTTTCTTGGCTAGTATATGATTGAGAGTAAGATGCTTTCTTTTTGTAGATATTTCTTCGTGAAACATTCTGAAATGTAATCCTGTACATCTTTTAAGCAGTTGATGACCTTATCTTTTGCCAAAATCAAAAGACATTCAATACTGATACTATGGAGAGAAAAATGAAAATAGACACCTAATTATAATTACTGCCCCCATCATTACATCACTATGTACAGAACAACAGGTTTTTAGGAGACAACACAATTGCTGAATTCTGGCAGTTCAAAGTGTTTTTTTTTTCTCATCTCTCCCTCCTTTCTTCATAGCACACAGGATTTAATGAAACAGTTCAGATTGACCTCTTTTTGACATATTTAGTTATAATTCTAATAGTTTTTAGGAACAAGCAGAAACATAAAAGCAAGTTTGTATATGACTGCTTCATATTTTCATAAATCCTTAATGTTTATGACACAGTTCAATTGTTAAAACAATAAGAATTGTTCTAGGTAATGTTGGGAACATAGCTATATAGCACTATGTAATTAGTCCTACATAATTAGCTTCCATGGATACTTTTGTTATAGAGCTGCCTTACAATAACTTATAAAGACCAATTGGTGACATAGTCGCTGCACTAAAGACTCCTGTAAGTTTCAAATGCTGCCTCGGTCTTTGAAAAGTCAAAACAAAATTTCAAAACTTAAGTGAATGCCTGAAATACCTTTTCCTACATGTTTTCGAAGTATTGAGAACTCCTGAGTGTTATTCCCCAACTTAAAGAGCTGTTTTAACATTAAGTAAATGGCATTGAAACCAAAACAGAAAGATTCATCCTGAAAGAAATTTTTCCTGAACAGTGGTCATAGAAGGACTTGAGTAGTTCTATAAACTTTTAGTGTTGGGGAAAAAAAGATTAAGACATCAAAAAAATTATTTTCTACTCTCCAAATTGCCTTCATTAAACATCTATCTTGAGATTCACCGAGAAAACCTTCCGTTACCACATGAAAATATTTCAAACTTCTATCTGCAAACACAGTACCTCTTTCTGTACTCAATCTTCAACAGACACCAAGGATTGCTCTCATACCATTAATGTCCTGTTGATCATGACCTAAGCAAAAATGATAATTTATAAAAAATGAATCTATTCACTATGAACAACAATGAATGCTCTGCAATTAGAAATTCAGTCAGGTTTCTCATACATGCCTTTGAGAACTTTGTCCACAGCAGAAACTCAGCTTCCTATAGCTGTTCCACCGCGAGACTTCCAACATTCTAAGATGAAGAGGATGTACTCTCATAAACTGAGAAGACAAAGTTAAGATTCTTGTTTTTTAATTACTAGACCTGATTAGATCTATATTCTGGTCCACTGAGAGACAATGTTAAGATCCCTGTGGTTTGTTTGTTTGGTTGGTTGGTTGGTTTTGGTTTATTTATCAATGACTAGACCCTATGACGCGTTCTAGGATTAAAGGAACTAGTTGTGAAATCCAACATTCATAAGCAAACTATCCTGTTTAGCAATACAGTAAGTGTACCCTCTTCTGATTTTCCATATGGGGCGCCAATTAGAAAAAATGAGAATTCTCAGCTAAATAGCAGCTCTTTCTTTCAAAGTAAAAAACAAAGCCCCTTTCACAGTGCTTACATTTGTGATACATCTGTAAAAAGTGATTTTTTAGCATCAGAAAGCATTTTAATTGTAGTAAACTGAACAATGCTGAAATTGTTTGAAGAGGATATTAAATTTAATGAAATTCACAAACAACCTCTTTTAGAAAGTAACAACAATTTTTTGAACATTAAAGAGGAGCTCATTATATCAAGACAACTCCACTGTAAAAAGCAGTCTGACTTCAATCACTGCATATCTACATGTTAATGAACTTGCTGGATAAAGCAGAGACTGAGCAGAAAAAAGTAATAGGGAAACTGTCTCAATGCATATTTGCTAGAGGGAAAAAAATCTCCTTTAATCAATAAAACACCTTTTCACAAGTACCTTAATAGTATCTGAAACTCTTTCAAACAACACAAAAGGAAGATGATACTTGAAAGTTTCTTTAAGATATTACACAGCTTACACTTTCTTGCAATGTTCACATGCTGTCAGCATCACGGTTCCAAAGACTTTCAAGTTTCAACAGACAGATACAGGCTAGTACAAAGTCTTTGTCATAATAATTTCATTGCTGCCCCCTGATCAAATAGAGACAAATCTGAAACTGGATAGTAAGAGTCAGCCGATGACCTTTGATTATAACCACAAGCCTCAATTTTAATAAAATGCTTCATTCACAGCTTTTTGGTGCCAACAAGAAAGGTGTGTTACAGACTGAAAAGAGCAGTTAACACACTGTTTATACCCATCAATGACTTTCATTATTTACAGTTACAATTTTCATTTGTAGCAAGCAAGACACAATAGTCTTTAAAATAGCTAAATCAAAACTCAAAAATACAGTTTTCTACCTTTAAAATAAATCACTTTTGCCCTACCTCTCAGTTACGTGTTAGTGGGCTTCCATGGCTTACTTATTGTGCTGTGCTAATCTTTCCAAAACTGTAATTTGCATGGTATTTGTTGCTATTTGCTTTCGAATCTCTGATTTTCCTGAGCTATTAGTGCACTGTTCAAAAATATGTTTATAAAGCTTATTTTAATTAAAGCAAAAGTTTGAAATTTGTGTTTATTTTCTTTTGCCTTTTTAAAATTGTTTTGCTAAGAAAAAAGAATTTCAAGAGGCAGTCATGGTTTGTTTGATGTCTAATACTTGATAATCCTTAAGAACAGTGGTTCAAAAAAATAAAAATCAAATCAGTTTGTATGACTTAGGTGCTAAATGTGGGTGATAGGCTAGAGAAGTTTTCAAAGTCAATTCATTCATAAAAGTTGTGATACGTTCACCCACAAGGCCAATTAAAATTGAAAACTAAAATAGACATCTGCAAGCTCAATAGTTCATGTTTTAGGGTGATCAGTTTAAGCCAGGATATTGAAACATTCCAACACCTACTCTAATGCTAGAGGGCTTCATATGTAATTGCTGATGTTTTTATTACTTCCTGGCACTGTGCCTAAAATATATCAGGCACTTGGTTTTATATAAATACATGTGTTTATACATGCATTACATAGACATGTATTATTTAGGTATGGTATATATAAACTGGAAGATAAAGATTTGTAAAGGCAATCTGAAGGAACAGTCTACCTACAGTTCAAACCAGAAGGAAGGAAGGACAGGAAACAATAAGGAAAGGAAATTAATGGCAGGTCAAAACAGAGAGAGATGCTATACATAATCATGTGTGAACTGCAACTCTGTATTGCTCTCCACCCTCCATCATTACACTACCTTGTGCACCACAGACTGTTAAGTGACCTGAACCTCTATCAACAATAACAGCTATGCTGCCTCACCTGGTGTAAATAAACAGAAAAACATATACAATAAATTCTGGGTTTAGCTTAGGCAAAAAGAACACTCATGACTTCATTCAGTTGCCAGATCAACTGACACAAGGAACTCAAAGCCCATGAGAACAGGGGCTTTGTCTCACATACAGCCATATCGCTGTAACTCAGACCAGTGCCTGAATAGAACAATAGGTAAGTAATAAAAATAGCCTAAAAATTTATATTGCAAATTAGTAATAATTAATTTCAGGTCCCTCAGTAGATGATAATTGAATTAGCAGTTCTCAGAAACATGGTTATGGCAATTCTAAGAGTTGTCAAAATCCTTTAAAGGACCTTCAAATCAATATTGTTATTATAATAAAGATATTATGTTTAACTTTTTCACCCTCATTCTTTACTGAATGTACAGCAGAATTTTCCAGAGATTGTTTCATAATATCATTTCTCTGAAGATTAATGTGTCCCAGTGTTTTAAAATTCCTAATATGTGTACTTCTGACTCTGAAGAAATGGAGTGTATTATTACTATTAATTGGTTCTTTGAATTATAATTAAAACTAATAAGCCTTTATCATAACAAAGAAAGAGAGAAAACACAAATTATCTATGTCAAGAATAAAACAGGAGATGTAACTACAGACCATACAGACATAAACAGGATAATTAGTAAGTACTACTGTTAACTCTGTACACATAAACTTGGCAGCTTAGGTGAAATAAATCACTTCCTTAGAATCATAAATTAGTATAACTCTTTCAATGTGAAATAGATAGTTTCAATAGTCCTACAGCTACTAAGGAAATTAAATTTATAAATTAAAACGCTCCCAAAAATGAAACCCAAGGTCCAACTCTCTACCAAATATTCAAAGAAGGATTAACACTAATTCTACATAATCTCTTCCAGAAAAGCAAAGAGGAAACACAATTCAAGTCATTTTATGAAGCTGGTGTTTTTCAGGTAACAAAACAAAGCTTCACACTAATATTCTTCGTGAATTCAAGAAGAAGAAGAAGAAGAAGAAGAAGAAGAAGAAGAAGAAGAAGAAGAAGAAGAAGAAGAAGAAGAAGAAGAAGAAGAAGAAAAAGAAAAAGAAGAAGAAGAAGAAGAAGAAGAAGAAGAAGAAGAAGAGAGGAGGAGGAAGAGGAGGAGGAGGAGGAGAAGGGTGGAGACAGAAGGGGAGGTGAAGGAGGGGAAGGAAGAGAACGAGGACGACAAAGAAGTAGAGGAAGTCTGCACATTCACGTCCAGTACAGTAAAGCATGCAATCCTCCCAACACTCTGGAAAGCTGAGGGAGTAGAATCATTAGTTCAAACCCAGCCTGGGCAACTTAGTGAAACCTTGTCTCAAAATACCAACATGAGAACGGCTGGAGATGTAGCTAAGGGTGAAAGTGGTAGGTTCCATCCCAATTAATATATGCTCTGCTCTTGACAAACAAAAACAGTTTTAAATTTTAAAAAATAACCATTAGGAGAAAAAATCCAATGCATTAAATATCAATAGAAATAGCTCACATAAGCAAAATCCTTGGAAGTCCTAAATTTAAGGAAATATGAGAGTAAAGATGTTGAAAGCCTCTGATATATGTCACTAGGTCTCTGGATTATAAATACTTAACCTAAATTTCTCTATTAGAAGTCCTCTGAAATGTAAGCAACACCTCCTAAAGCTCATCTTCAAGTTAAATCCAGTAAGGAAACAACAAACATTATTATTAGGCTTTAAAATATATTTAATTTTCCTACATCCTAGAGGAATTAGGATATTGTCTTCATGATCACATATCCAGAAAGAATGAGTAACACCATAGTACTAAAATTTGTTCAGCCTAGAGGTGTGTCTATGAAATTCACAATAATTCCTGCCAAAGAACAAATGGCCAACTATTGTACTGCACCCAAACAGATTAACTAAGCTCATAGTTCCTTGTGATTTTTAGAAATCGCCAGCACTCTGCCTTCAAGAAATAGCCATCAAGGCTGCATATGAGGCTCAGGGGTCAAACATCTGCCTGACATACATGAGGCACTGGGTCTAATCCTCAGCACCATGGAAAAGAAAAAGAGAAGAGAAAGAAAAGAGAACAGAATACCAAAATAATATCTAACACCCATTAGAATGACCATAATTTTATAATTAATATTTATCAGTATATATTTATGATATATAATAATTATATAGAATGGCTATAATTTTAATGCAAAAAAAGCTGACAAAGATGTTGAAAATAGGAATCTTCATACATTATTGATGGGAATTCCTGGTGGTAGTAAAATGGAATAGCCACTCTGGAAAGCACTGTGAAAGTTTCTCAAAAAATTAAAACCGGAACTACTTTATGACTCAATAATTCCATTTATAGGCATATATTAAAAAATTGAAAACAAGTGTTCAACTGAAAACTTGCACACAGATTTTCATAACAGCACCATTCACAATACCCAAAAGGTGAAAACAAATATCCTTCAACCCATGAACGGACAAATATCAGTACATACACACAATGAAACATATTACTCCATTATTAAAAATAAAAGTACTGACACTGCTGCAACATGGTGAGCCTAGAAAATACACTAAGTGGAAAAGAAAGCCAGACATAAAAGGTTATAGAGTGTATGATTCCATTTATATTAAATATCAACCGTGGGTAAACCCATAGAGGTAGAAAACAAATTATAGCTATCAAATTCCAGAGAGGAGGAAGGAATGAGTATTTGGTTTCTTTTTGGTTGTTTTGGAACCAAAAAGATGTGGTTGTGAGACTGAAAAGGTATGGCCTGGTACTCCCCAAGAGGTACTTTTTTCTTCCATGTTAGACAGCTATGGCTGTCCCAAATACCTGACAACTACTTTAGAAGACCGTTATTTGGCCTATCAGCAGTTTCAAATGTCTCATGACTAGGTAGCTCTGACCACAGATTCGCCAGATCAGTGGTCCCCAACTTTTTTGACATCAGTGATCGGTTTAGCAGAAGACAATTCTCTGGGGAAGTGGCAGCAATTTGTTATGCAATAGATCCTTAGAGGACAGTTTTGAATTGGTGGCATCAGTAGAACGGGGTGGGCAAGAAAGTTACACCACCTGTCAAATCAGCAGTGGCAAGAGAACCCAAAAGGATCACAGCGACGGTAGGTCGGTCGAGCCTTGCTCGGGCTCACCTCCTACTCGCAGTTTATGTCCCTGCAGCCTGGTCATCCCAAAGCCACCATTCAGTACCAGTTAGCATCTTTGGGTCTGGAAAGCGCCCTGCTCTAGAAGACTCTTCTCCGTTGCTGCCACTTCAGACATCCCTGCTCTGATCTGCATGGGCCCCTCCCCCACTCATGACTACATGGAATGCCTGAAGTTTACTGGGAGGACACTACTCATACATGAGCCTACCTTTTTTTTTTCTAAGTGAGCAATTTTACTTTGTAAACAAAAACAGAAGGGTAAAAGTTTTTTCTAACTAAAAGGGCAACAAAAGTGGTTGCCCTGAGCCCACCATTTTTACCTATATAACCAGCCTTACTCCAGAAATTAACAGGTCAGTCCAAGCACTACTTTCATTATACTGCAGTGTAAGACCTAATAAAAATTATTTCGGATGGCTTTATTTTGCCTATTCGTATTTTCTACCTCAAATAGAGCAGGTGAAGCTAGTTACACTCAGCTTGTGACATTAAAGGCTGCTGACACTGTAAGTGGCCAGCAGCTATTAACCAGGTACAGAGTTGCTAGAAGCTACTAGCTCTGGCTGTTGGAGAAGATCCAGAAAGCTGCTGGTATGAGCTGGCTCCAGATGCGAAGAAGGCAGCAAGGAGAGCTGTTAACACGAAGGGTTGAAAGGTACTGATATTTAAAGCCCAGAGCTGCTAACACTACAGTAGCTACACTTTGCCTATTTGTGATTTCTATGAGAATTAAACAAAAGGACCCCCATCCAAATAAGTAACATTTGCACACCATGTGAATGGACGTACTAAACACTATTAAACTGTCTGCTTTAAAATAAATACTTTTACCTCAATGATTTTAAAAATGTGAAATTAAGAACATTTTGACCTGACATTAAGGTAGTGAACTAAACAAAAAAATTCACATTTTATGTACAAAAAAAATCCTGGAGAACCTTTCACTCAATCAAAATCAATACTCTCTTGCATATACCAAAAGCCCTTTGCCCATTACTGCATGAAAAAATTTCATAACATTATAGAATTTAAAAATATGTTGACGTCTTTCACACTGCCCACCTTCACTTTCCCAGTTATTTTTTACTTCTGCCTTTCTTTTGAGAATTTTTGAAAATTAGGCCATGTCCCAGAATTACACAAATGAAAATAAGATTTAAAAAACAAAGAAATTTGAGTATCAACCAAAACAATTATCTTTTCCATGTCCATCTAATTATGTGCTAAAGGAGACATTATTTTAAGCATAAGAATCATCAAAAATAGTAACAAGATCATTTCTTTAATTGAATATTCTCATGAAAATCAGACAAAAATATATGATAAATTTTGTTTCTTGACTATAATAATGTACCAACTTGCATATATGAAGCCATTTAAATGATTATCTTTTTCTTATATTGTATGATTGATTTTCACAGTAAAGACTAGTTTCAACGCTTTTAAATAAAAAGAAAACATGGCTAATTAAAATAAAACTGAACCTGAAGCTAAAATTGAAACATTAACTCATGTCTCTCTCTCTGTGTGTGTGTGTGTGTGTGTGTGTGTGTGTGTGTGTGTGTGTGTGTTCATTTGAGACAAGGTCTCGCTAAATGGCCCAGGTTGGGCTCAAATATATTACTTCTCTCTGAGCCTCCAAGAGTTCTGGGATTACAGGTGTACACAATGAAGCCCAAATAATTTTAATAGTTAATTATTTTTGGATGTTTTGATATTTGATATATATTTATAATGCTATAAAAATGTAAATTAAAATTAAGAATAATAAAATTATTTTTCACAGAATTGTAGAAATTTGGCAAAAACTACATACTATAAAATATGAGTGTTGTTTTACACACAAATTTGAAACAGACAATACACTTGAAGAAATATATTACATTTACAGCAATAAGACACAAATGGTATTTTTAAAATTTGCTCTTCTATACACTTCCAGCTTTTCAAGATATCCCAAACAACATTAACGATTGGATTTTGGGCATTCACTTCAACTACATGACTTGCTTACCAGAACTTTTCAAATCATTTCTGTAGCTACATAAAAAAATAAAAATGATACCAGTTCAAAAGTTCTATACTGGTGTGGGGCCACAGCTCAGTGATTAGGCCCTGGGTTCAATCTCTCAGCACTACATAATAGTTGGGGATGGTGGTGCATGCTGTAATCCAGCACTGGGAAGGTTAAGGCAGGAAGATTACTGTGAGTTCTAGGCCAGCTTGAGGTAGAATAGATTTCTGGATTTTTAAAAAAAAGCTTCAAAAGGTACTTCTTTAGTAAATTTAACTAAATAATATAGTGCAAAGAAAAATACCAACATAATACAAACTTGCAAACAACAAAGACAAAAGGAAACTCTTCTACAGTGGGATGTTCCTCATCAGCAATGTCAGTTTAAATTCATGTGCTTTTAGGTTTCAATTCACAAGTTTATATACAGAAGTCTACTCTGATTCTAATAGCTGATTTTATTCTTTCTCCTTTCTGAGGATACTGACTTACCTATATCCTAGGAACTGGGTATGTACTTTTCTATTATCCCAACAACTATTAAGTTCCTGGAGTTCAGGAATACATATTAATTTTGTTATATCTTCATGAGACCTGGCACATAGTTGGTACCAAATAAATACTTGTTTATTGAAAAAAAAGCATCACATATTTAAACAATAAATTTAGAAATAATTTCTGGTTGGTTAGGTGTTTTAATGGAAAGAAGATTTCTTTAAAATGACAGCTTTGTTTCCTAAAACATAAATGTTGTCCAATTAATTTTCTAAAATGTATTTCCCAAAAGACTTTAATTTAAACGTACAAAATTTTCAAAAATAAACAAATCCTTTCCCTAGCATTCATTTACAGCATCTTGTAAAAGATTGGTTTCAACAATGATCATTCCTCTTACAGGCACTACTATTAGTCAATTTTTTCATAGGCACGGTAGGTAACTAGATTTGTAAATTCTTTTAAACCATGCAAATTAGTTAAAGTACTTGTGTTCCTTATCATCATATGAAAAATATCAAAATTCTGTAGTCCCCTCAGTCATTTAGTGAATAAGTATACCCAAAAAATTCAAATATATCTATGTAACAGCCATCTAATAGAAATATTGCTAAACAATATATAGTTATACATATTTATATATATATATATGTTTGAAGAATAACTCAAAGCATTTTGAATGACGATTTCTACACTTGGCAGAAGTAAAAGAATTGAAACAACATTGACTCTATGAGTTGCAGGCAGGAATATTGCTTTAAACATGTAAACATAAATCCCAATAGTTTATTCCTATGAAATGCTGTAATTTAAATATAACATTATAAAAGAAGTCTACTTAAACATTTCTAAGAATCTTTAGGGAAGATATTAAGAGGTTTTCTTCATACTTAGCCTATTCCTTATTCTGATTTTTTGTCAATGCATTCTGTTATGCAACAAAATGCAAAACAAGATTTTTTAAAAAACATTTTGATATAATCAAATCCCTTTCCAATCTACAGATTCAAGTTCTTGTTTTCAACAAGTGATATGAGGAATATAGTAGAACTCCTTCAGCATATTATTTTAATTGTTTTATATAATTTTAAAGAAAGTAGTACTATTTTGCTATGCAATTATATCAGTATGAATAATTGTGAGACACGTTCCAGAGAAAAGACCTTTACATTCTGGTGGTTTTAGTAACTTTTTTCATGAACTTGATTGTGGATTGCTGTGAAATGGAAGAAAATTATCCTAAAACATCATCTGAAGCATAACTATCTGTAAACCTTATTTTTTGTTCTGGTTATTCTCAACTGAGAACATTCATATTATAGTATTTTTAAAAAGGGTATGAGGGTATATCTTCTTTACAATTGACAAAAGCTTTATTTATTGTTACATAACAAAAAGAAAACTATAATTCTGATCACATACTCATTTTAACATATGATTTACATTGTCATAAGTGTCCAGACATTGAATTATAATTCTAAAATTAGTTTTTATAAAAACATCACTGTCATGAGATAGCAATTCTAATTTCACTACAAAAATTAATAAACCACAATCCTTGGTTACTTATGTTAAACAGAAAGCATATATGGAAAGAAATGACTAAAAATAGTTCTCAAAATTTAACAGCCTTTTGAAAAGACATTGTAATCCAATTAATTTTTAAATCACCTATATTTATACAATTGCTATGCACAAGTAAGTCTGTTCATTTGAAGACTTTTTAATCTCTTCATTTGCCATCTAAATATTGTGCTCCTGTAATTCTAATACACTATGTAGTTTGATCCTTTTAACTAATTGTGGATCAGCAAGCAGGAAGTCTAACCACTGCAATTACGATCCACATGTTCATTTACACTAAATATGTCTCAGATCAATCTAACCACAAAATAGTCACAAAAGACTATTTTCTCCTTATATATAATGTTATTCTTGAGTACCAACCACACTAGCATTAACATAATGGCCATTTGTACTTACAGAACTAAAAAGTTATAAAATTTGGTTTCAACAAAGACACAAAAGTGGACAGCACACAGACCATCATTTCTACAACTTTCTTTAAACCATACCAATTCTGTTTCTATATCTTATATTGAAGTCTGATCATATATATTTAATTCCATTCTTTAAAATTTCAGTAGACAACTTCAGTGCTAACCTACCACTGCCCTGTCAGAAAATCTTTGATGTCACAGCATAATAGCTCCTGAAAGAACAGCACTAATAGTTAATGTAACATGAAACCAGGGCTATGCAGTGGGGCTGTCTGCTGTCAGAAGCAAACAGTTTCACTGCTGTTCCCCAGAAGTGACAAGGTTGAGACCTATTACAGCATCCCTTCCTACCAACAGAGATTTATATTTATTAGAAATTAAGAAAGCCAGCCTCATTCTTTTAAATATACCAATCTCTATTTTCAAAATAACCTACATCTTAATTTCAAACGATGCATGTCGTTCAGTTTCCCCTGAAGATTTAAAGTTGCACACAGAAGAAAGCCTCTAGTGTTAACAGGCCAAATGAAAATGGCTCGACTTGCCACTAAGAAGCAAATCATGTATTTTTTTCAGAAGACATATCATTTATGTTTCAAAGTATCCTATAATAAATTTGGATTGAAAAGTATTACATGGACATTTTCTTTAGAATGTTCTTCCATAATAACAAAATATCTGCTTAAGGCTAACCATTTCATCCAAAACAGCCACCAATATAGGAAAAAAAAAAAAAACAGCAAAAGAGCTTGTGCTGATAGTGATATAGTGAATAAAACAACCACACAGGGATGTCTTTTCAACCTATTGGCCACATAAAAATATGACAATTCCTAGGCATGTATATTAACACCTCTGAGGGAACGTTTTAATTAATACTTAGCCAAAGAATCTCTTTTATTGTACTTATTATTAAGTGCTAAGCCACGGTTGCTCCTCATATGAATCTTGAAACTATTTTTTTGGTATTCATTTAGCAATTAACTTCCTGACTTCTCTGTTACCTAAATTTAGACTTAACTGTCTAAATGTTTATCTTATATAAGATTTGTATAAGAAAAATAATAAACTTTGTAGGAAGACTTTTTTAAAAACTAAGGGTAAGTGAGAAAATACATTACCCTTATGGGTTGGAAGATTTAATGCTACAAAGGTATCATTTTCCTAAAATTTTTCCTTACAGAAAAATGCATAAAGTGCTGGCCTAGCAAGTGCTAAGTCAAGTGCTAAGTAACCAAGTCTTATTGATTCCCCAGCACCATATAAACTGGACGTGGTAGCACACGCCTGTAATCCCAGCACTTGGGAGGCTGAGACAGGTGGACTGACCCCCATGAGTCCAGGGCCAGTCTGGGCGACTTCAGGACCAGCCTAGGCTACAGAGTGAGGCCCTGTCTCAAAAAAAAAAAAAAAAAAATAGCAAACTGAAGTAAAAATCCCAACAGCTTTAGGTTTTGCTTTTGGTTTGTTTGGTTTGGTTTGAATTGGTTTTACAGAACTGAACAGGGTAATTATATATTTAGATGAAAATACGAAGGGCAGGATGTTGTGAAATATTTTCTGAAAACTAAGAAGATGGCAGGACATACTCTACAAGACAGTAAGACCCATCATAAAGCAAACATAAAGTCGGATGATAAGGGTAACAGGATAGACAAAAATGCCAGGAGAACATAATAAAGAACTCAAAAGCCAACCAACCCATACTTATATTAGCATTTAAAATATGACAAAAGTAACCAGAAGAACAGTAAGGAAAAGATGGGTTATGATAAATTATATAAGACAGCTAGACACCATAAAAGAAAAAATATAAAACTTCACTTGTACTTCTAATAATATACCAACACAACTTAGGTACTTTAAAGCTCGATGTAAAAGCAATGGAGACTACTTCCATAACCTCAGGAACAAATTCCCTAATCAGTACAAGAAAACAAACTAAAAGGAAAAGATCAAAAAATATTCAGCTATAAGAAAATTAAAAACATTTTCATCAAAAAATTTCAGAGTAAAAATATAACTCAGAAATAAAAGAAGATATTTCAGACACATGTAAATAATAACTCACATATAGAAACTATAGAAAGCTATGATTTTTTTTCTTAAAACACAATTACCCAATAGAAAATGGTAAAAAAAAAAAAAAAAAAAAAAAAAAAAAAAAAAAAAAAAAAAAAAAAAAAAAAA